>JANHZT010003400.1:237694-250452 GCA_032468215.1 Stegonotus admiraltiensis | reverse complement strand
ACTTTCTGGAATTTCAGTCCTAACACAGTTAAAGGTTTCCCAGTTAAGGAAGGCTTTGATAATATATTCTCCTTACCTGATCTAAACTTAGAAGCTTGTAGTTTTTCTCTGATTTACCCCATCCTGTGATGCTTTGGGGATTAGAGCATAAGTGTGGAGTGATTAAACCATTGTACACGATAGGACCTTTAATTCTTTTATCCCCTGGATGGCATTATTCGGCCAGTCTAGATAAATGTTTATAGAATAGTAGAGAATTCTATATTTTTTGCAATGTAGTGCAAACTTCTTCTCTTTTTCAAACTCTGCAGATTGGAAAAAGAGCACCTTCTGTTCTCTTTGTTTTTCCAATACATGTCTTTAATGCATGTGAAAAAGCATTTCAGCTCCAAATTGTTTCTGAAATGTGCCTGTATACATAATTTTGCTTCCATTGGAAGTATGTTGCCGAGGAGTAAAAGTGATAATATAGGAGGAACACTGCATGCAGAAGACCTTGTTGGTCTCAGACCAGCCATTTATTGCAATAATATAAAATCGGTAACACTCTATGAAAGAAGCCAGTGATGCATTAGTACATTTCTCTGCATCAGCTGTGCCGTACATTTTAATGCTTTCTAAATTTTCTGGTATTTTTGTTCCTTAAAGGAAAGTCTGACAAAGGCCAGCTATGGAGCAATGAAAGACAATTTTTTTTCTACATATGATACTGACTACATTGTGTTTTGGAGACTGTATTCTGTTATTTAGCCTAATACTAAATACTTTGGACATTATTCTTATTTAATATGTGTGGATTTGATTAAGCATTATCAGGTTGACTAGTATTAAACACAGTAGGAGAAGAACAGGAACAGATTTTGTTTAATTATTGTACTATTGGAATTGTTGCAATACTGGTTTGCATAATTTTCTAGGTTGCGTTATGCTAAAAATTATTAATAGAACCTTTATAGGATGGGGAAAAGCAGAACAACTCCAAGCTATTAATACTTATTTTCTGTTTTGCTGATCAACTGCTTTACAAGAAAACATGTCCTTGTTTCCCTTTTTAAACTACAGTTTCTATGGTTCTTACTACAAAGGATATCTGAAAGACACATCTTTTCCCATACAGTATGAACCTGTTTAAAATTTGATTTGCTTCAGAAGTTGTTTTGTTAGACCACCATCAAGAGAAGTTTGATTGGTGGGAATATAGACAGAGTCTTTTCTCTGTGACAGAATTCTGATTGAAAATTTGTTTCCCCCAAGCAAGACAAACTATTCTTTTTGTACAGTATGAGGCAACCTATTAAAACATTTAAACCCTGTGGCTTTTGAGTAATTTCTTATATAACAACTTAGCTCTCTGGGTTTTTTTCTTTTCTGCTCTTGATTATGCTGTTTAATGGTTTCCAGTTCGTGACTTGTTTTAAAGTTTTAAACTATAAGTTGTCTGAGGAACCTTTTCTGGGCTCATAGAAATAAAAAGATCACTTAACAAGAGGCCACAATGTTGTTAAGTTGGCTTATTGAATCTACTACCTTTGATTGCCGTATTTATTATCTATTAATCAAATTTATATAGCTGCCCCCTCACCAAAAGCGACTCTGGGTGGTGCATAAAATCAGATCAAAAAGCAAGTGTAAAAACAAGTAGAAGATGCAAATTAATCCAAATTAATTTAACAAATGTCTCACATAACAACAGAAATTTGGGCTCAATTGTGGTCGTAAATTGAGGTTTACCTGTAGTGCACAAGACTAAACTGTACAAATCTCTCCTAGTCACAACTGCCATATTCTCATAGAGTACAAGTCGTGAGTGTAGGAGGACCCCAGATTGTGCACTGGGTCTGTCTGTAATAATGCAATCCCTTCTAATACCAAAGATGGCATAGTCCTGGAACCAGTGGGCTCTAAACTCCAAAGCTACTCAATCTTGCCGGATTCAGTTGAAACCTGTTATTCCCATCCAGACCCTCAGAATAGCCAGACATTGAGATAAGATCTTCATGGTAGCATTTAATTCACCTAGACTGGGGAGACATAATTGGGTATCATCAGCATACCAGTGATACCTTATCCCATGATGATGGATGAGCTCACCCATCAGCCTCATGTAAAACGTTAAAAAGGAAAGGAGAAAGCATCAAATTTGGGTTGAATGTGTATTAACACAAATTATTTTGGTTTATAATCCATGAATATGGTTTGATGTGTTGTGGAAACCAAACCAATTGAGAATTAATAAAAATTGTTTAAAGAAACTACGGTATAATCTAATGCATGAAGTCAACTTCTATGTAACTTGATTTCAGGGTTAGTCAAAATGAAGAAGTTAGGAATAAAATGTTAAATTTGTACTTGAAATTAAGAAATTTTTTTAAAAATTAAATTATCGTTTTTTTCGACTTACATTTACTCCCAAGTTACAGAGTGGAACAGAATGACTGAACATGATCCAGTAAACCTTCAATGCAAATAGGGATAGAATCAGGAAGTTCTGGGAAACACTACACTAATATTGTGGTATGGTGTGGTGGTGGTAAAAAGGAAAGTATTTTTTGCACAAGTACATACTCCAGTATTGGAAACAGTGTCTAGACTGCTTCTGCTTAACAGAAATCTCAAAAATTGAGCTTAAGTAGTTATGAAAAGAAAACATAAATTTCAGTATTTTTAAAATGGCAAATGATATGGGATAGAAATATATATTTGGAATTTCTGAGCAAATTCAGATGTAGCACAGTTCATATATAAAGAAATTATTTTTAAAAACACAGTTCTGTTTTCGTCTCAAATTCCTTTTTAAAAGAAGTATTTGGAAATCTTTAAAGCAATTATTTGTTGGCCTTCATAAATTTCAGAATTTGAGAATTATACCTAGAAGCATGCACTTTAAAATATGTTCAGAACAGTTTTTGATACACATGAATGTATGTATATATGTGTATATGTACACATGTGTGTATTGCAGAGAACCTAAGAACTGACTAGCTTTTATGTATTGCAAACTGGGCTCCAGATGGTCTCGCCCCGGCTTGAGGGAGGCTGAGTCTACTATTACATTTAAAACACACAAGCGCTTATATACACACCTACACATAATGTATTTGTGCACCCCTTTTCCACCTTTTGAATGTCACTGTTGCCTAATTATAGTGTGGCTGCTGCTACTTTCTTCTGGTTCTCCCCTGACATCATCAAAGGAAAAAGAAATATCTTGCCAGCTTTAGGAGAAAGGAATGGAAGAGAGGCAAAGAAGCTGATGGAATTAAATTGTGGAAGGAGACACACTTGTATCAGGTTCAGAACTCTTAAGAGACTTATATGACCTGGTTCTATTCTGGTGGTCCTTGCATCAACCAAATTTTCAAAGAGAGTTGGAACACTTTGAAAAATCTAAATTTGGATAGATATGTTTGCGGTTGCTGTTGGAGAAAGGATCTGGATCCAAACCGTACTCTCTTTTTCAAGTCAAGTTGAGAGACGAAAATCCTTCACTTTAGTTTTATAAATTTACTTCTGATTGTTTAAAACACACCTCCATCTCAAACTTAAATCTATTTACACAAGGGTAAGTACCAATTATTTAAATTCCAAGCAATTGTACTTGGAACTGGAAAGTCCACTGAGGACTTGGGTTAATGTCAGATAATTTTTCTATTGAAAAAAGTTGATTTTTTTTTGAAGGCTAACATTTTCCTCCATGAAAGTGTACTTCATGCAGTGTCCCTTGATGCCGTCTTGGTTGCCAAGGAAACTGGAAGCTTGACATGGAAGAAGAAACAGTCTTGCAACTGAAACTGATAATCTTCTGCTTGTTTCCATTCTTTTAGTTTGCTTTTCATGAAAACTAAATTATCTCAGGGGGAAAAAACAGAAGATTTGAAAACGATTGCCTACTGTTTTCTAGCCATTTCAGTTTCTGAAGGAAATTTGAAAATGCTTTCTTGTTTTCATAAAAATTGATTTCAGTGTCTGGCAGGAAAAAGAAAATTTTGAAGTGATGTAGTTACTCGGAGAACATGCTATCCATTCAAGTATCAAAAAGCTCCTGACATCTACCTAGTGATTTTTATAAATTATGGGGGAGTCCTTTTTTAAATACATCTTTAGAAGATTCTACTAGTTTAAATGTTTTTAAAAGTTTCAGAGGTTATATCACAGGGCATATTATTTTAACTTAAGAGTCACAAGATAGTATTTCCCTCAACAGTTGGTCTGTGAATATGCAATCATTCTGCATTTCATTAGACTATTAAATGACTGATCTATTTTTGTCCGGAGCATTGGACAAAATTATTTTGGTGGAAATACAGGAAATAAACCTAGAATTTTCTATAGCAAAGCATTTCACTTCTTCCGTTTCCTCACTGTGCTACCATTTCATTAGTTCTCCAACCAGAGAAAAATACCTAAAATAATTTCTGCAGATCATCTGATCAGGAGAAGATCCTAACTTTTTCTGTAAGGGAGAGGAGAGAATGTACAGTTAGGTAAAACAAGTGAAAGATTAAAATTAGCATTCATGCCACTGCGGTCTGAAAATTCATGGGTAGACTAATCAGCCCTGTCATTGGAAAGTCACCCTTTGATGCTTTTAGTTAAAAATGATAGAATACAAGTCCAGCAACAATCATTCTTATCCTGTCGGTTTACCATTTGAGTCCTTGACGAGCAACATACAACATCAGTACAAGAAGCTTGTATGCCAGTGTTGCCTGGGTAAGCAGTATCTGTTTATTGTTTAACAGGATTTCTAGATGGCATACTGGTATATCAGTAAAGCAAAAGCACACAGCGTACGTCCCAACCCGCCACCAATAAATCCATTGATAAGATAAATACAGAACGGTTGCACCATAGCACTTGGGTTGCATCAGCATCCACTAGCTGTTAGCGATCAGTTTCACATCATGGAATTTGTCTTTTAGCTCTTTTAATATTTCAGCTCCACTTCAATTTTCCAGAGCAGCCTTCTTGAAATTGTTTCCATTTGTGCTTTGCATTTGTATATGCATTTGTGTAAGTGTGCATTTGCAGTTGCTCAATAGATTGCTGAGTTCATTTAAATAATACATACTGTATGGGTGCCCATGACTATGAAAGCAACAATCCCATGATTCAAACAACAAAGTCTGAGATTAAAGCAATATAATTTATAAAAATAACTTGAACCAAGAGAGTCATTGAACCTTTTAACCCCTTGAACAAATGTCTGGGGGAACAGCCAGATCTTCAATGCCTTATAAAAGATTAACAGAGCCAAGGTTATCTGGATTTCCAGAAGGATGCTGTTCCATAGGCAGGAACTGTCACAGAGAAAACACTATTCTTGGGTCCAATAAAATGGCATTGTTTGATGGAAAGGTCCTGGAGCATGCATCTCTGTTAGTTCTAGTGTGGTAGCCAGTAACGGAGACAGGCACACTTCCAAAAACGTATCATTAAGTGTTGTACCTTATGATTCTTGATGAACGTATCTTTTATTTACACAGAGCATATGCACCAAGCAAATTCCTTGTGTGTCCAATCATACTAGGCCAATAAAATATTCTATATTCTGTGCTGTGCTGTGCTGTGCTGTGCTGTGCTGTGCTGTGCTGTGCTGTGCTATGCTATTCTATATACCCTGCTGTATCTTTTGACTCGAGGACTGACAGCAGCTTTTCCAAATATTGCCCTGGTGGCTCATAATCTATACACAGATGTATATTTTTTCCCAACCAACCATGTCATACAGCCAGCTAGTTCTTTTTATGAACTTGAGTCGCTTACTGAGTGGCTATCTGTGAAAGGCATTTTGAAGAATCAAATGGGATGGATGGTGACCAGAGCTCAGACCCTGGTGTGTTGGTGATGGTGTCTATGAAAATCAACCCAAGATATAAGTGGGGATATTCCTCTGCCCAAACTAGGCAGAATTTTTTGTGGGGTTTGGAAAGAGATGTTCCTTAGGAAACAGATAGCAAGCAAGTTTTCCAGTTCTGAGAGAAAAGTTCCATGTTTTACATAGTGTCTGACAGCAACTCTGTAGCCACAATGCAGTATTACCGGTATATGACTTTTTCATGCAAATATCCACAAATGCAAGCTGGATTCTGTGCATCTCAGAAATGGATTGCCTTTGCTGATCAAGTGCTTCCTTGAGCTGTTCTAGACATGCCATTTGCCTGTAGGGATTATAACTTACTTGGGGTAAATTTGTGTTTGGAGCTTTCACCCTATTTCTTAGAATTCATAGTAAAAAGCAATGCCTTTGTATAGTTGTCTCCCATATTTTCAGTCTACCTTATTTATATTTGCTGCTGGTTTTCAGAAAATTCATTTCTTGAATGCCCCACCATTGTTTGGATTTAATACAAACTGTGAATGAGAGAAATTGAGCACCAGCAGTGTCCACCTCTGTGGCAAATATTGATTTTGGATCAGCCTTTCCCAGTCCAGAATCTTCTAGGTATCTTGAATTGGTAATAGTATGATTACAGTACCCCCTGATTCTACTTCTGTGTGTGGAAAAGGTCGTAGACTCGCTGCCTCTTCTCTTTATGGGAAAGTTAAAATCCCAGCTAGATTAGAAAATCTAGTCCATTGTATAGTTCTTGTAACAGATTCTAGTGGGAAGCCAGCAAGTGGGAAACAAACACCAGATCACTTTCCTACTTGAGTTCCTTAGTTAACAGTGATTACAGGTTTATTGCCTGCAGGTTTTCAAAACAAACTTCAGGGTTTATCTTTGTAGATATGCTACATTTTAGTTTAAAATGACTGGAAGCAAAAATCTGACCATAATCCAGAAAAGTGTTTCCTTTCCATGGTTACCATATACACAATTGATTATAGTTTCATTAATATGTGTTTTTCCTACTCAATCGTTGATACACATGAAAACCGAAGTTTTCATGGATTATGAAACCCATTTTTGAAACTGGTCATTGAAATGCAGGCAATGATAGGCTTCTTTTTAAGGCTTCTGGCTGGGTTTCAAGCCTGCAGTGGATTTTTCCCCTTTCATTTCATATTTTAAACTGTAAACTAGATTAGCAAGATTCAAACCTGTTTGACAGATTTAAGACAACCTTTTGCAATCCTTACTTTAATATCATTTAAATCACATTAATACACGCTTGAACCAACTAACTTTTGCTGACAGTTGGAAAGATGTCAGCAACCTTTTCCCTATTGGAAAATAGGCATAGTGTTAAATCCACTGAAACTATACTGAGTACAGCCTAGAAAACTAACATTTATTTGGTCCAATAAAACCTGGACATTTCTACATCATAAAAATCACAATAGTATTTTGGAATGTGGAGAGCAATAGCAATTTACTATTGGAAACACTATAACATTTTAAATTAATGTGTAAATGTTAAGATATTAGCATTTTTACAATATTTTAATTTTGCAACTTGCCAATTAAAATGAAGTATTTGAGAAGTTGCATGTTTGAATATTTCTTGATATAAAGTATGTGGAGGAAGGACTAACCTAGTCTATTAGTTAGTTTTGGATCAGTACAAATTTATTATTTCATTGAAAATGTGTAGACTTAGATTGCTTCCCGATGCGTACATGCAACTTCATTTCCAATCATGTTAGGAGCAATCTTGCCACTCTTCCATGTAGATTGTATTTAAGAAGTACCATGAGTGCTACATGAAAAGAAGACTATCACTAATTACTATTTCCAACGTTAGAAGATACTAAGGACAAACAAAAACCTCAAAGCAAATTCATCTCCCATCCCCCAGTACCTAAAGACAAGTTGGGAAAATGGTTCCCAAAATATATGACTCCATGTTGACTCGTAGTTGGTATAGGGATTGAGGCCTCTATTTTGGTGCCTGCTTGAAATGAAGAGCACTGGGGATTTATCAAGATTATGTTGGTTTTAACCAATGGTTTGGGTTCTACATTTGCATTGCTGAATCACACATTCATGAGGTAAGCTGTTTGTTTGGCTAGTGCAACAGTTATTATTATCTCTCAGAGCTCTTTTATGCCTTTCATTTGGTCTTAACCATTGGATTAGAGGTCCAGGAACTTGTTTTCTGGAAGTTTGTCCCGCATGCTAGCTGATTTAAATAAACCTCCGCGTAGCCTATGCTGGTTCAGTGAAGAACAGCAGCTGTGTACTGTACGAGTATCTGGATATTTCTGTAGTTCAGTGCAATTTTGGACCTTTTCAGTTTATCTATATAGATTCCTAGTTTATCTATAGAGATACCTCCCTTGTTTTTCCAGTATTAAATTCACAATTTGCCACATCCATTTTATGAGAGGGTAATGTTTGCAACTTGAAAAGTATGTTTTTTTCAGACTGTTTCCTCTCAGGAGGCATTGTGAACCTCCTCAAATGTAAAATTTCAGTGTATGAGATTTACTTTGGAACCAGTCTCCAAGAGAACTATCCAGTGGTGGGATTCAAATCATTTAACAACCGGCTCTCTGCCCTAATGATTGGCTGGGTGGGTGTGGCCATGGTGGGCGTGATCAGAGGGTGTGACAGGCATAACTTGGCCTCCTGCACCCCCCTGGGAGCGAAAACGGGCCATGCGGGGTGCACCGCACCCCCACACACCCTATTTTGGACTTAGTAGGCTTCCCTGCATTTACCTGGGAGCCAAAATTGGGTGTGGGGAGACTCCTGGAAGGGGAGGGGAGGGGCCAGCCAGCAATTTAACTACTGGTTCGCCGGAACCGGCTGAATCCCACCACTGGAGCTATCCTACCTAAAATCCAGGAAAAGAATGATAAATACACAGAAAAAGATCTACAGCTGCTGGGCTCTAACTTATTTTAGTCTTTAAAACAACAGTACTATTTTTGTTAACTAATATTGAGATGCAAGTTGCAGTTTCCACTATTTTTAGCAAGGTACGGCCAATTGCTCCTTATTGAAGCACATACATAAAATAACTCGCTGTGATCGTCACCTTGTTTTTAGCCCTGCAAACAGGCTCAGTCTGTGCTTGCATTGGGACTGAGTAGTCACAGATGGAGAAAAGTAAATAGAAGCGCAAGGTGAGCACTGTAAGAAAACAAATGCAGGGTAAGTAAGTATTCACTAATGACAGCCACAGGCTCAGTGGTGTGTAATATGAGCTCTTACTCTGAGTTATAATCAATGACATACGCTGGAGCTTTCACATACTGTTGGGGCCATACGTTCAGAACCTGTAAACAGCATGAAATAAAAATGGCATGGTTGTCATTTAGCTCTTAAGTTTCAGCCCTTTTCTCTTATGCTTTATTTATCTTGCTCTTGCTTTCATCTTTTGCCCACTTGACTAGACAGCCAGTTATAACTCTGGAATCCGTGGCCAAGCCTTACATCATCACCACTCCAAGAATGGGCTCTTGGGGAAAGCAAAAATAAACACGGTCCATTCTGGCAGCTGAGAGCAGAGTGTCTGCCAAATTCTCACCCCCGTTGGCAGGAGGACCTGACTTCCCATACTTATTTCCAAGCTCTGGTTCTGAGAGAAAGGCTATTTATAATCTGTTCCACATTAGCCCCAGTCCTGGCTGCTAGGTCTCTAAAATTACAATCTTGGGAGTTAATTTTACCAGATCAAGGGACTCCTGCATCCCCTGATAAATTAAATATAGTATGTATTAAAAATATGATTCCACACAAAAGGGAAACTCTGAGGTTTAAGATTATTTTTTTGCTAAAATAAATCAGTTTAAAGGACCAGTCAAAATATGGATAACTGCAAAGATTGACAGACACAGTGGACTGAGAAAATGTCAACAGCACTGGGACGGTTCTTATCTCCTTAGATCTGTCAGAGGAAAGCTTACATTTTTAAAAAAATATAAAAAAATGAAAAGCTAAAGTAAAAAAGCAGGTGTCAAATAAGATGCCAACTCTCTGGTCCACTTTTATGAAGCTAATATGCATAGCAAAAGCAGAACTACAACTTATTCTTCAGAAGAGGGCATTGTGTATGACTTGTGTAAGCTATGTGCCTTTCTTCCATTGAAAATGTAAGTTTCTCCATTCTCTGTCCCAAAGGAAAAGCTATTCTGCTAATGTTTCCTTGGATATTGGATATGATTACAGATAGTCCTTAACTTACACCTACTTGTTTCGTAACTGTACTGAAGTTATAACAGCACTGAAAAAAGTAACTTACAATTGGTTGGTTACCACAGTTTACCGGATCCCCATAGCCACATGATCAAAATTCAGAAACTTGGCAACCAGTGCTGTATTTTTCAGAGTATAAGATGCTGCAGACTATAAGACGCAACTACCTTTTTTGGTGAGGTAAACAAGAAAAAGAAATCTGCCTCTGCCTCCCAGCAATTTTGCCTCGTTGCAGCAAACAGCAAATAGCCTGCTTTACTTTCATTTTCATTTTCAGCATAGCTTGATTAGCACAAGAAAAAAAAATCGGTTCCCAGCAATTTACTTCCTTGCAGCAAGCAGCAGAGTCTCCTGCAAAACAGCTGAGAGCAAAACAGCTGAGAGTCAGGAGGCGGATCCAATCAACTTGTGCTAATTAGGCTGTGTTGAAGCTGAAATGAACTGTTTCTTCTTGCTGCTTGCTGCAACGAGGTAAACTGCTGGGAGTCAGAGGCCAAAGGGTGGGGGCCAGTGGGTGGGCGGGGCTACATTCAGTGTATAAGACGCACCTAAATTTTCACCCCCTTTTAGGGGGGGGGAAAGTGCATCTTATACTCCGAAAAATACGGTATGTATTTCTGACAGTTGTAGGGTCACAGAATTACCATTTGCAACCTTCCTAGCTGGCTTTCAACAAGCTTGGTCAATGGATGAAGCCGGTTTTGGCTAATGCCCACATCATTCACTTAACAACTGCAATGATTTGCTTAACAGCTCATAAAATTGAGGGTGACCCACTGAAACACCTTGCTTAGCAATGGAAATTCTGATCTCAATTGTGTTCCTAAATCGAGGACTACCTGTATGTCTCATGTTATCCTGACTCAGTATCATCTAATTGAAAATAAAATACCAGCATGTCAAATTGATCACGTTTCTAAGGTTTCCAAGCTAGTTCAGTCAATGGGTAAATAATGGGTAATTTTCAGTAGTCTGAAAATTACAATCTGATATCTGACTGTTGAAAGGGACCATTTGTTTCCATCAGACAGTGTCTAAAAGGGCTTACAATGTCGATAGTCCGAAGGAATTAATACATTATTTCACCTAACTTTTCTATGAATAGGAACATCACAAGTTTCTTGTGCAAACAGATGTATCACAAGATTATTTTATAAATAGCCTGCAATTAAGCACATGACGTTTAAAATTGATTTTGGTTTTATAAATAGAAATTCTCTGAGAGAAAAGGAACAAAACAAATCACTAGTTTATATTGTTTTGAATTTGATATTTTCCTTACCTGCAATAATGGCATAAATAATGCAATTTGGCAAAGGTGCTGAGAAAGCTTCGGGATATCCTGCCATATCAAGACGAACTCCCATGAACATAAGTAAGATGGAGTTTCCTGCTTAGTAAGAAAGAGATAATAATTTATTTAACGAAATAAAATAAAATCCTTCTGTCAATAACTTGGATAGCTTAACCTGAAACAATACCACGATGGCCTCTTTGGCTACAAATGCTAACCGAAGGAAATCTTGCATGAGATTACACATTGCACATATTGTTCAGTAACAACTGGCAAAATAACAATAGCACAAAGCTTCTGTAAAACTCTGTCCCATAAACTGCCTTGATTTAAGCCTTGAATGTATCCACGATTCCAGTCCTGAACATAAATCCTGTGATGCTTGTAACAGCAGCCACTCCCCAGGAAGACATCTCTAAAGCTTCAATGGAAAATGGCCACCTTTTAACACAAGGAAAATAACTGGAGGTTGCTAACCCTTCCTCCTACAAAATCCTAGCCTCCCTTTAATTGTCATATTGATTAGTGCTTTGATCCATCTGAAACCTTCCATTACACTGGAAGTCACATGATGCCGACAGAAGCTTTAAAAACATGACATCCAGTTTTGAACAACTAGATCTTGCCATGCTAAAATTTATTACCTAGAGAATCTTACTGCCAGCAGCCAGCCCTTCAGTTCCTATTCATTAATTTTGGAGACCTTGTAGACAGCTGATCTTTCTAGAAACTCTGGGCAGTGAAAGACAAGTCTGAGGAAAAAAAAACAAAAAACTAGCTGATGTTTTCCTTACATTATACACCAGTTTTCCACATTTTTGCTGTTGAGTTTTACATTAATGGGTGTTTTGATTTTCAGACATACAGTATGTATAGAAGCTAACATCATTCTTTTTAGAACAGGCATATTGTCTAATCAATTTTCTTTTATTCTATCCATCCTAAGTACTGTTTGTGAAACAAGTTGTCAGCTTTATCTAAGGCTCATGATGAAATGCAGTGTACACTGTAATTTGTGACTAAAATAAGGAGGTTGATATTCATTTTTTAACAATATCTTAATTAAATGTCTTAAATTATATAAGCTGTTCAGATAAACCCACAATGCTGCTTAGATTCTCTAAATAGATTTTAATATAGTTCTGAGAATGGACAGTTTGTAGAAAGTAAAGCAGATTGGAAAAAATAACATGAACCTGACTTTCCTAGCATTAATCTAATATCACTTTTTACGTCCCTCCCTGCTCTCCTGTGTTTACTTAATTCCAGTAAGGTCTCTACAATGTCCTGGTAGGACCTTCTGTTCAACATTTATGTGAAGCCGCTGGGTGAGATCATCCATGGTTTTGGGGTGAAGTTCCATCAGTACGCTGATGA
>JANHZT010003400.1:216315-229773 GCA_032468215.1 Stegonotus admiraltiensis | reverse complement strand
CCCCACAAACCGGGTCCTCATTTTACCCACCTTTGAAAGGATGGAAGGCTGAGTCGACCTTGAGCCTGGTGAGATTTGAACTTGTAGTAATTGCAAGCAGCAGACGTTAATAACAGTGTTTTAGTCCACTGTACTACCACGGCTTTGTAAATCCCATAAAGGAAAATTTTCCAGCTCATCGACTTAGTTTTTGTTGTTTGTTTATTCATTTTAATTATTAAGATATCAGCTAATTTCTTTGTGTATCCAGTGTTTTATCTTTTTCCATGTCATTTTAAAATTCATTTTCAAGTTGGCCTTGATCTTGTCAAGTAAAATTGTTCCTCTTCCATAGCAAATTTTAGACACAGTATAGAGGCAGACATTCTAAAAAATAATTTCTTGTTCCATTGTTCAAAAAATCTCAGTATGTCCAATGTTAAAATATTGTGCTTCATTCTGTAATTGTAAGTCAAGTTTAAGTATTCTTCTCCTTTAATTATAATATTATAATTAAATATTTATAAGCTCCTTCTATTTTTTTTAAATTCAAAACAAGCATTTTTCCACAGGAAGGATTGTTCATAATTAATCCCAAAACATTATTTTGGTTTTTTCCAAATTGTTATGTAATTGCAAAGGAAGTACACAGTTAAAGTAAAGTCAGGGTAGTTAGAAAATGAGAAGCAAGAGCTTGCAGCACAGGGCTTAATCCTGTTTATTCCTGTTGAACAACTAAAGTTTATTGATTCGGGAATTACGGCTGGATCAGAAGTCGGTGTGTTTGTGCACATATAGGAGGTATATGACTAATTTCTACAGTTCCTTAGAGAAAAGGTAAAAAGCAGACATGATAAATAAATAAACTGTAGAATCAGGAACTCACCTCTGAGCAGCAGAACCTAAACAAAAGGGCAAACAAAACTGTAATTTCAACAAAAGATTGAGAGATGGATTTTTAACAAGCCAAAAGGAGAGACAAAGCAGTTTAAGTTACAGCACAAAAATTAAAATGGATATTGAAGCTGAATGACACTGGAAGTTTCAAAAGAGCTATACAAAAACATTCTTGGTGTAATCTTTGTGAGGATGCTGTGTTTGGAAATTGACCTTTTAAAGGCTTTGTTTGGTGCATTTTAATTGTGCAACCACGCAGTGGAATTACATTAACTTTTTGTTTTCATTAGGCAATATATGTGCTCATTCTTACTAATGAGTCCTAAAAATAAATAGCACTTAAATCAGTCTTTTAATGAAGTTAACGCAGCACACATAAATGCACACTCACATCAATTTTCCAAAGATTGGGAAGGGGAGGAGACTCTCATAGAATTTAATAAAGACCTGAACATTAGCATATGGCTCTTATTAGCACTGGAAAATGTTCACATTAAAATATTGCATACATTGACACAATAGTCTTTGAAAAGAAACTTTAGTTAATTTTAAAAAGTTCCTGTGCCTCTGACTGATATTTTTATTGTATAAACATGTTCATATTGTGTAACTTTCTCAACTGTATGCCAGATCACATCCTCATGGCTGAACCTCAGTTTATTTTCCATTTGCTACAAAGTCTGTCTACCAGAAGCATTGTTTTAATCTGATATGGCTACAAGAACAATTTAGTATTTCAAACACCATAAATGAAACATTCATGAAAAAGCTATTAATGTGTTTTTTCCAACTGCTAAATTTGAAAAGGGTGTTCCTTTTAAGTATCACAGAAAAATGATTTTCATTACAAAACAAGTTTCGCATTTCAAAAGTCCTTAGGGCTGTCATCAGTGACAGATCTTCGTGAATTGAACGGCCAACATAGGCTTGTCCAAATTGGAATGTATCCTTTTTATTCATAAGTACACATATTCAATCTGTTTTTCTGAGTTAGACGAGATGATGAAGGTACCGTAGTTCTGTTGTCATAGATATATTGCAGTCTGGAGAACTGAATCCCACAAGAACATTTTGAGTATATCTAGTATGGAACTTCTTTATATCGATTGCGATTCCATGATATTTAAAAGGAGTGGAGTAAGACTCTTTTTTAATTTAAAAACCTCTATTAAATCCTACTACTTAAAGGAAGAAATAACTTTTTTTCCAGTTTTGGGCAAGGTTTTTAGAGCATGTGATGCCAACTCATCACATTCATTACTGAAGTTTAGGCTTGGGAATGTGAAAAAAACCTTGTGTGTTTTTTTTAATTTTACTAATTTATTTGTATTCTGTCTTTATTGCTTTTACAAATATCTCAAAGTGGTGAACATATCCAGCACATTTTCCTCCTACTATTTTCCTCACAACAACAACAGCCCGGTGAGGTGGGTTGGGATGAGAGAGAGAGTGACTGGATCCATGTCACCCAGAGGGATTTCATGGCTGAGGTTGGGACTAAAACTCACAATATTCTGCCTTCTAGCCTGGTAACTTAACTATTAGACCAAACTGGCTCTCAGTTTATTTAAGATGAACAGGGGTAGTAATCAGTGGTGGGTTTCAAATTTTTTTACTACCGGTTCTGTGGGTGTGGCTTGGGCGTGGTGTGGCTTGGTGGGCGTGGCTTGGGAAGGATACTGTAAAATCTCCATTTCCTCCTGATCAGCTGGGATTTGGGAGGCAGAGAATAGATGGAGGCGGAGCCAGTCAGACTTTTTACCACCGGTTCTCCAGACTACTCAAAATTTCAGCTACCGGTTCTCCAGAACTGGTCAAAACCTGCTGAAAAAAAAAAAACTGCTGGGGGGGGGGATGTCATCTACTGACTCACCTCACTTCAGTGGTGGGTTACTCCCTGTTCGGTCCGCTTCTATAGAACTGGTAGTAAAACCAGCGGAAGGCTCGCCCACCCGTCACAATGTCATCATGGGTGATCTGTGCATGTGCAGAAGTGTGTGCACATGCGTGAGCGCTCCCGCTGCAAACCGGTAGTAAAGATAAGTGGAACCCACCCTTGCCTCACTTGTGCGCATCACCACGGCCTCCTTTTCGCCGTTAGAGGCCTTCAGGAACTTCTTCGGCTTTGGATAGTTGCAGCCAGGCCTTGCGCACCTCAGCCCATTTCTTCTGCAGCCAGCAAGGCTTTCCTGAAGGCCTCTGTAGCCAATAACAGAGCTCTGAATCGATCCAAAGCTCTGTTATCGGCTGTAGAGGCCTATCTTGAAGGCTTTTCCTGAAGGCCTCTCTAGCTGATAATAGAGCTAGAGGAAAGCCTTGTTGACTGCAGAAGAAATGGACCAAGGTGTGCAAGGCCTGGCTGCAACTGTCTGAAGGTAAGTAGTAGGATAACTCCAACCCCCCATTCTCACCCTAGCTTAATTTTTACTTGTGCACCCTGGAGTAGACAGGGTCTTAATTAGGGCTTATTTTTTGGGCAGGGTAGGGCTTATATTGTGTGCATGTGTAAAAATCAATCTAGGACTTTCTAAGTAGGTCGTATTTTCAGAGAAATACGGTATTGAAGATGGCAGATGTACCCAATACTCTTCCCTCTTCTTATTTTCTTCACAACAACCCTGTTAGGTGGGTTGGTCTGAGAGAGAGTGACTGGCCCAATGTCAGTCAGCTGGCTTTTGTGCTTAAAGTAAGACTAGAACTCAGCATCTCCTAGTTTCTGGGCCAGTATCTTTACCATTGCACCTAACTGGCTCTATGGAAGAATAGAGTTTTAGAGGGTCTGCATCATCAGTATGTTGATTCCACACAATATGCTGATTCACCAAATTGTATCTAAAATAAAGAGAAATACCCTATTTAAGTTCTAAATTGATGTTTGATGTTAATAGTAGAGTATGTAAAGATAAACAAATTAAAGGGTATTTTAAGCAAAACAGGTCAAGCTGCAGACTTGGAAGGCAGGTTTCACAAAATTCTTTACAATGAATATCTCTCCCACTAATCCGGAACCATTAAAACTATAGTCCGTGTGCTGCTTCACACTTAGTCTTACTAATTATAAACCTATAATTCCTTTATTAATTTAAAAGCCCATGCTGTATTAGTTTTTTTATCTTAACTATATTTAAGCCACAGTGACACACTCTCTTATAGCATCACCAAGCTCTGTTTAATTGATGGCAGTGGGCAGGACCTCATTAGTAAAAATATGATTTAATTAAACTTGACCAAGTTTAATAATAATATTTAAAATCTCCCCTATTTATTGATGATTTATTTAGTTTATGATAATCTTTTCAATAAGTCTTAATGTGTCAACAGACTCAGTGCTTAAAATGGTGTATCTGATATTAAGAAAGTAGCATCTGTGCTGGCGATGCTTGTTTTTATTTATTTTTCTTCTCATTTCTGTCTTTTTCCATGTTATTTTATGTTATTTATTTATGTTATAGGATTCATCTGAAAGGGAAGTTCTTACATTTAATAAACAAACACAGGAAGCCCTCACTTAGGGATCACAATTGGGACTCGCAACTCAATCGTTAAGTGAACTGCTCACTAAATGAACTGCAATTGTGCTTTTGATCTTATTTCAGCTTTCCTTTAATTACAGACCCACAAAGGGTGTAAATGTGAGGATTGGGATCAAAGTCAAAGTTACTTTTTTCATTACTGTTTTGAGAACAATTGCTAAATAAGGCAATTATTAAATAAGGACTACTTGTATATCCCCTGTCAATCTTTTTTGTGTGTGCAGATAATCTTAACTGTCTATCTTTGCACTTGTGGAAAGATGCATATTTATCAGAAAAAAGCTGACCTTTTAATAGAATTTGAGGCCACATGGCATAACATGGTACTTATATGATGCCTGACTTAAAGCAACTGCTTTTGCCTGGGGTAATCGCCCATCCCCCAGATTTTTGCCTTTAAAGGTGTGTAATCACCCCTTTTACTGTGGAATGCCCCCTTTCCATGAAGCAATTCCAATATCATTGAGGCAAATTGTTGTAGGAGCTGCTGTTCCATTTCTACCTCTAGCGGCACCTGTGGTTTGATAAGAGCCCTGGCAGTACAGTGGTTAGAATGCCATATTGCGGGCTAATTCTGCCGACTGCCAGGAGTTCAATCCTGACTGGCTCAAGGTTGACTCAGCCTTCCATCCTCCCGAGGTCTGTAAAATGAGGACCCTGATTGTTGGGGGCAATATGCTGACTCTGTAAACCTCTCAGAGAGCGCTGTAAAGCACTGTGGTATATAAAACAAGTGGTATATAAGTCTAAGTGCTATTGCTATTGCTTGGTGGCAAATGGGCTTCAAATGCTTCTTTCCTACTTCGAAACTGAACACTCAATAACCCTGGGTCTTCTCCAGCATGCTGCTTGGAGAATCCAAACGCTGGGTTATTCTTCATCTTGTTCACTAGACTGGGTGAATATTTCTTTAAGAAACTTCCTTGGCCATTCCTCCCTCGCTCGGCTGAGCCCCAGTTTATTCACTCAGTCGAGCGAGAGACTGGTTTTTTTCCTTGGCCCTAGCGAGAAGACTGAAAATAAACCTGCATTTGGATTTTCCAACTAATTTCTTCTGCTACAATTTCTACGAGCGGTGTAGATTGTGTTCGGGGAGTTATCAGATGTTCGTCGGACTGTCAACTAATCCCCTCAGCTGCAGGCACTGGGTGAGTCGCTCCTGGGCCCCCAGGCAGGCTCCCCCCGTCATGACCTGTCAGCATCGTCCTTGGAGCTATACCTCATCGAGGCATCTCTGAGTGTAATTTCTCGCCACTGGTGTGTGCACTGGTTTCAGGCTTGCTGGTAAAACCACCACCTCCATCTGCACTGCTCCAACAAAGTTTTAGGCGGCCGGGAGTGCCTGACAATCAAAAGCGGCAAACTCCGTCTCTTGAGTGTACCGCTGCACTGGGAGTGCTGTTTAGTACTTGTGCGCGCCATTTGGGGCTCCTTTCTTCCCGTGGTGGCGCTGAGGAGTGAAAGAACAAGCCACACGCCATTTTGGGATGAAAATCAAGCCGCACGCCATTTGACATCTTAATGGCTAGCCGAGGCAGCACCAGAGCACGATTTAAACTCCGCACTTCTTCTTCAACCTGTGTTGGTCTCCCTGCGAGGTGCAGCTGATCACCTTTCTGCTACCTGACAGCCTGCGTAGCCCCTGCGAAGCAGCTTTAAGGAGGGGTTTGACTTCTCAGCCTTATTTCCTGCATTCACTTGCTGAAATCTGTAGACTATTTCTAACTTGTCTCCAAGGCCTAGATGAACAGGAATTTTTTCTGGCTTCTTCACACTCCATTTGTTGTCGAATATAATTCTAGTAAAAAAAAGAATAAATCAATAAATCAATTACAAATACCAATTCATTCAGTCAAACAATAATTAACTTACCTATTCGCCTTGTGGGTGCTTCATCACAATGGCAGATTCTGATCTCTCTTCAGATCTCAAACATTCCTATAGCCCCCCTGAGGCCCAGAAGCATTCCAAGCCGTTGTCCAAAGCTGCGGCCAAGGGCACCAAACAACAAGCAACTAGGGCATGCTCTACCAGCCCTCACCCCACTAAATGGTCCGTTGCAATGAATAAGGTCACGGAGAGGAGGCACAAAGCCCTAGAAAGACAATATCTCCTTGCCAAACAAAGGGCTCAGACCTCGGACCGCCAGATGTCTCCAGACAGGCCATCTGTACCAGCAACCTCTTTGCCTCCACAAGCATTGCATGAAGTTTCTCAGCATTCTGAAATTCCACCTGTTGCCGCCCAGGGTTCAACTGATGTAGCTGTCCTTTGGGATTCTGCCTTTCCACCTGCTTCCTCAGGGACCAGCAGCCAAGCCTCACATCCTCAGTGTCGTACTGTGCCTGAGGCTACCTTCACCCCGACCACTGCAGGACTCCGCCCCGGTGATGGTCTACATCTGGCGTTATCTCGAGATATCCAGGACCTAGTGTCTCAGACTATCTCCAGGATCCTGACATTGGGGCCTCAACAGGGACTCCATAGTCATCCAATGCAGGTAATGCCTCAACCTTTAGCCCATGCATCTGTAGACCTGCATTGCGGACACTCCTATCATGCGGAGTCTCTTCACACTGAGGATTCCTTGTGGGATGAGGAGGACCCTGGAGAAATTGAATTGTCTGATGATGAGGACCTTGCTCCCGATAGACCTTCATTCATGGGCCTCTTCCGGCCTTCCCTATTCAAGTCGTTGCTCCACAAAGTAAAACTTACAATGAATATGGGAGTTTCGGACCCTCAGCCCTCTCAACAAGGGCATCCTCACCCACATGACGACTTGTTTAAGTTGCCTAAACCTGAACAGGACTTTCTTCCATACCCTGAACTGTTCACGGAGGTGGTCATGGGCCCAACCCACCTACATTTCTGCCCCAAATGGTTTGGATAAAAAGTTATACTGTTCTGATCCAACCTTACAAGACTTGATTCATCTGCCCACAGTGGATGCTCCAGTGGCCCACTTAACTTCTTCCTCGGTCATTTCCAATGACGTGTTGGATGGCCTTAGAACAGAGGACAGGAAGGCTGAACTTTCTTTCTGTAAAATGCATCAAGCAGCGGCCTGGGCCATTAGAGCAGCAACATCTGCCTCTTTCTTTAATTGTGCATTGCTCATTTGGTTGTGCCAATTACAGGAGCGTTTACCACCTGAGGACAGTAGGCTGCACCAGGACATAAATAGAATAGTGGCAGCCACCGAGTACTCGGCAGACACATTGTTAAATGCAGCCAAATTTGCATCTCGAGTGCTTGTATCCACAGTTACATCTCGCCGCCTCCTTTGGCTACGCCATTGGAGGCTGATTTAAAATCTAAGTGGAAGCTCGCATCTGCTCCCTATAAGGGGTCCTTTCTCTTTGGAGATGCCTTGGACCCAATTTTGGTGGAGGACAAGGACAAACGTAAGATTATGCCATCCTCCTACCGACGACTGGGCAGGAGATATACTCCTTATTCCCAGAGGAAGCCCTTTCGGACTGAGTCCGGACCCAGCGGGTCCTACTTTCCTAGACAATATTCCCAGGGCTTCGACAGGTCTTTTGACAGACCTGCCTTCCGAAGTCGGGGTAGAGGTCAGCACACGACTAAACGTCCATTCCGTGGAGCGGCCCACAGGTCGTTCAGACGAGGCAAGTGACTACCATGAACATATGCCCATTGGCGGTCAACTTCTACATTTCCTAAGCCAATGGGAAGCTTCCATGACCGATGCTTGGGTCCTTCAAATGGTGAGGTTAGGCCTCATGTTGGACTTCCTCTCCAGCCCTCCGAACCGCTTCATCTCATGCCCGGTCTCAAGCAGTCTGGAAAAGAGATGACTGATGGACTAAGAGATGCAACATCTATTCGACATCTGCGCCATTGAACCCATGCCTGTGGAACAACGAGGCACAGGATTCTACTCACTCCTTTTTCTTGTACTGAAGAGTTCCGGCGGCTGGAGGGGGATTTTGGATCTCAAGACCTTAAACAAATTCATCAAATACCATCAATTCAAGATGCAATCCCTCAAATCAATATTGGAGTGCGTTCAACGAAGGGACTTCATGACTTCGATCGATCTCAAAGAGGCCTATTTACATGTTCCAATTCGGGCGGATTGGCTCAGCAGAACCCAAATAGATCAGATGGAGTGGCGCCTTCATCCATCACTGTTCCAGGAGTTGTTGTGGAGGTTCGGTCTCCCAGCTGTCAACCTCTTTGTTCATTCGTTGAACACACAACTGCCTCGGTTCTTTTCCCGGTTTCCTTGTCTGGAAGCCCAAGGTTGTGACGCACTTTGAAGCGAGTGGCCTCCAGGGTTGCTCTACGCCTTTCCCCCTCTGCTGCTCATCCCGTGCGTGATTCACAAGATGTTGGCGGAGAAAGTGGATCTACTCCTAGTCACCCCCAACTGGCCGCGTTGACCCTGGTAGGCGGATCTCTTGAACTTGTCGGTGGAATGCCCCTGGCGAATTCCCAGGGACAGGATATCTGTCAGTCAGGGGATCATACTGCACCCAGAACCTCAGTGGTTGCAGTTGACCATCTGGCGCTTGAGAGGATCCTCCTGAGGAAGGACAATGTCTCAGTGCGGGTCATTCACACCATGCAATCTGCCAGGCATTCCTCTACTAACCGTATTTACGACGCCACTTGACATTCATTTTGCTCATGGTGTTCAAGAACTCATCGTGACCCAATGTTGGCTTCTGTCTTTGATGTCCTCAAGTATTTACAGGACAGTCTAGACAAGGGTCCCGCACCCAACACTCTGAAACAACAAGTGGTGGCCTTGCACACGGTCTTAGGTACGGACAAAGATCGTCCATTGACTCAACATCCTCGGATACGGACCTTCATGAGGGGAGCATCCAATTTCTGGCCGGCTACAGTCCATCGATATCCCACGTGGGACCTTTCGCTTGTATTTAATGCTCTGATGTCTCTTCCATTTGAGCCATTGGCATCGGTTACGCTTAAGTTCCTGACTCTCAAGGTCGCTTTCCTTGTTGTGATCACTTTGGCCAGAAGGGTCTCTGAGTTTGCAGCGCTGTCAGTGCGGGAAGATCTCTGTATCTTCCACCCCAACAGGGTGGTACTGCGGATGGACCCCTCCTTCCTGCCCAAGTTAAACACCTGGTATCACCGGGCCCAAGAGCTGGTCCTACCAGATTTTTGCCCAGACCCTAGCCATCATCTGGAACAACATACCTTGGATGTGAGGAAGGCCCTCCGCAGGTACATTAAACGGATGCCATCCTTCCGCAAGTCAGAGGCCTTGTTCCTGTCCTTTAATCCATCTATGTTGGGCAGGAAGGTTTCATCATCCACCATTGGCTGCTGGCTTAAGGCGTGCATTGTGATGGCCTATACAGTACAGAAGAAACCTCTACCGGAGAGGATCTTGCCCCATTCCATGAGAAGTGCAGCCACTTCCGCCGCCTGGGCTACCCAGGTGTCCATCACAGACATATGCAGGGCTGCTACATGGACTTCTTTGACACTGTTTATTAGACCCTATAAGATTGACTCCTCTGCCTTGGCTGAGGCATCCTTTGGACGGCATGTGCTGCAGTCGGTTCTTTCTGCTTCTTCCACCCGGGACTGTGCAGCCGCCCTCCCGTCATCTGTCTAGCTTGGGTATATCCCAGCATTTGGATTCTCCAAGCAACATGCTGGAGAACGGACATTGACTTAGCTGAACGTCCCTTCTAGGCACGCTGCTGGAGAATCCAACCCACCCCTTCGGCTGTGATCTATTGTGCCGGGTGGTTTTTTCACATTTTTTTTTCAACACTACCATCTCTTTGCCTTTGTGAACAAACTGGGGCTCAGCCGAGCGAGGGAGGAATGGCCAAGGAAGTTTCTTAAAGAAACATTTACCCAGTCTAGTGAACAAGATGAGGAATAACCCAGCATTTGGATTCTCCAGCAGCGCACCTAGAAGGGACGTTCAGGTAAGTCAGCGTCCGTTCTGGCAGCCTTTTCAGAGATTGGGCTGATTCAGTTTGCGGAGTGAAGTCCTGATGTCTCCCTGTGTTACCATGATGTGAACGGTGCCTGCAGATGGTGTACTGAATTAATAATACTGAATCAAATGCACAGTCAACCTTTTCCTTCTTTGTCCCTAGGGTAAACTTCAACTGGCTTTTTACAGCATGCCTAGTGGCTGGCAGAAAGGGGAGAGGGAAGCATGTTGCAATAAATGCATGGCCTGGTGTAAAGCTGGCCACTAGAGGTTCTTAATATGGAAAGAATAGATTTAGAATTGATGATTTTGGAGACTTACCTGTGAACAATTGCTAGTCAATGTAAGGATGTAGGGAGAGATGCGGAGTCCAGGTTCGGGCATGATAAGGATAGCTGATCTATTTGATAAAGGATACTCAATGACAGATTAAAGTAATTGTAATTTGCCTGGGATGGTATAAGGATTCCTGCCTTGGGCAGCGAATCCTTATACCATCCTAGAAGATCTCCAAGGTCTCTTCCAGCCGTATGACTCTATGAACTAGGCTTGTAAGGTAAGAGAAACCATCTATGGATTCTTCATTTGCTGTGAGATGTGGTTTAAAAGTGAATTTTCAGTGAAATTTAAAAAAAAAATCGATTCCCTTAAGACCCGTAAGAAAATATAAAAATGCCATTAAGCTCACTTTCAAAAGCAGATGTATTTCTTGCATGTTTTCTCTTCAGTGCCATGAATAGAAGGTATTGTTGAAGATTGTGCCATTCAAATATGCTTAGTTTCAGCAAAGGTATTGTATCATGTTTCCAGACCAGGATATTATATACTTCTTTTTTCTTACAGTCTTTATGAATCTTTAGACTGAAACTGATATTTTAAGATTTCCACAGAAGATAATGTTTAAAGGACTTGCAATCTTTTCCAAAATATAAATACAGTATCATTAAAAGCAAGAACCATATGGACAATTCAGGGATATTTACTTGTACTGAATGTAAAAGATTCTTCTTTTATGAACTGATGCTATAAATATAAGTCAGAATTAACAGAGTTGTTTGGTATTGAGCAATTCCAAATAATGACATCAGTGGGCCTTTCCAGATGTTAAGAGAATTGTGATTTTTTTTTAAATTGAATGCTGTATTTCTGGTATGTTAGTATTATCTTAGGTCCAGTAAGCTGGTCTCTGATTCTTACATACTCTATGAATTTGGAGAACTGCATGGAAAGGAGGGGAACTGAACGCAGTTCTCGACTTATGATCACAATTGACCCCAAAATTTCTGTTGCTAAGTGAGACATTTGTAAAGTGAGTTTTGCCCTATTTTATGACCTTTCCTGCCACGGTGGTTAAGTGAATCACTGCAGTTGTTAAGTTAGTGACATGGCTGTTAAGCGAATCTGTCTTCCCCATTGACTTTGCTTGTCAGAACGTCACAAAAGGTGATCACATCACCCCAGGACACTACAACTGTCATAAATATGAATCTGTTGCCAAGCATCTGAATTTTGATCAGGTGACCATGGGAATGGTCCAACACTCATGTGAAAAATGGTTATAAGTCACTTTTTTCAGTGCCATTGTAACTTCAAATGGTCACTAAACGAGCTGTTTATAAGTAGAGAACTGCCTGTATATAGAAGCCTGCTCCCTTACTGGTTTTATCTTTGTAGCACTAACTTTGCTGGGCCATTGTGTGATTGGCACAAAATTACCAGGTGAATTCTTTGTGATTGGCACAAAATTACCAGGTGAATACCTTAACCATTATCATCTTCTTTTGATGACCCCTTAATCCATCGTAGGGTGGTGTCTGGGCAACTGAATGGAGCTGAGTGTTTACTGGCCAGATGCCCTTCCTGTCACCAATGCAGGGCTTTGTTCAGCAGATATATTCTCATTGTACCCAGAGAGAGAAATATCTGCCTCTACCTAGAATCAAACTCACAAACAGTAGTGGGTTTTAATTTCAGCTGCTACCGGTTCGCTTGCGGGCATGCTCATGAGTGCGGGCAAAACTTCTGCGCATGCGCAGAAGCTTCTGCACATGTGCAGAGACATCTGGGTGGGCGGGCGGAGCCTCCTGTCGCCACCGTTACCGATTCACCCAATTCGGGGTAGCAACCCACCACTGACTCACAGCCTCCTGATTGTGAGGCGAGACCTCCACCTCTAGGTGGATAAATGAACAAAGTACTGCACCACTCCAGTACTTTATCCATTATCCCACATTACTATTTCCTATCCTACCCTTTGCTACGCCTCTGTTTTAGGTTTCCGAATGATGCTGGTTTGGTTGTCTGCAAAACTGATCTCAGGGCACTAGAATTGGGTGGGGAATTCTGGAAACCATACAATGTTTAGGGTCCCTGGGATACTTCCCAAGAAGCAATAGGATTATATATTTTGTGGAATTTGTACTGCTTTTTAGAAGAGAATGTAAATTGCACCAAAGCAAAAGAAAGGAAGAACGAATGAGAAAGATGCATATAGGAAAAAAGCAAAGTACAGAGAGTCCTTGACTTATAACCATTTGTTTAGCAACCATCCGAAGTTAGAACAGCACTGAAAAAAGGGACTTTACAACTGGTCCTTGCACTTATGACCATTGTAGCAGTAATCAATTTAATGTTTTAAAAAATGATGTCCTTGTAATATGATGGTTTAAAATTAGCACAACAAAGCAGGCCACTAAAAGAATCATAAAGTGCAGGATAAATTTACTCAAAAAGGTTTATCATTTATCATTGATACTAGCAGAGAAATATTGAATATGGGTGATTAAATTTGTTTTATTTCTCCCTAAAATAATAGTAACAACCCATTTACATTACATCTTCCTATTCCATTCCTAATACTAATAGCTGTTAATGTATACTCATATATTATGATTTATATTGATTGCTTTTATTTAGTATCCTATGACTATCACTGAATGTTGTATCTTATTATTTATGATGATTGTATTTTATGATTATGATCATGATTCATCACTTGTTGCTTGCCTGTACACTGAGAGTTCTATTCTATTCTATTCTATTCTATTCTATTCTATTCTATTCTATTCTATTCTATTCTATTCTATTCTATTC
>JANHZT010003400.1:183971-199789 GCA_032468215.1 Stegonotus admiraltiensis | reverse complement strand
CTGAGACAGCCAAGCTGGCTCTGGAATTCTGGGAGTTGAAGTCCACAGGTTGTGAAAGGGCCACAGTTGCCCACCCCTGGCATAAGGCCATATGCCTATCTTCCATAACATCTTCCTGGATGATTTGATCTTGCAGAATTGGTGCACTCTCTTTTTCTAATTAAACAATGTCATGTATTGGGACCCCAGGAATGCATCTTCTCTGTAGCGGTGTCTGTCCCATGAAAAGAGATTCCCCCGCCCAGGTCCAGATATCCCCACTTTGCCATTGCTTAGAAGAGCTGGGAAAACTCTTCACCCAGGGTTTTGACAACAGAGAGTGCAAATCTTCACTTCTTCATATATTTTATCTTTATTTTGAGGGAAGCCAGTTTAATTGATTTTATTGTAATTTTGTTTGTTGGTTGTGAACTGCCAGGGTTGATGAGAATCAGGTGGCATACAAGTTTAATAAATCATCCCCATTTATTATAATAATATTTAATAAATCATCCTCAGTGCCCCTCAAGATTTGAGTGTGACCCTAGAACTGATCAAAAAGTTGCCTCTAAATTGTAATTTTTAATATGCTATAAGAAGAGATTTGTTAATTACATGGAGAGTGATCATATTAACTATATTTGATTTAATTTTAATTAAAATTTCATTAACTCAAGCTTATGTTTGGCTCTTCTTGAAGGCAAAATGCAGCCTTCAGTCTGAACAAGTTGCACTTCCCCATTCCAATACAGGTAATCAGTTCGTTAGTGACCGTTCAAAGTTACATTATTACTGAAAAAAGTGACTTATGATTGTTTTTCACACTTACGACTGTTGCAGCAGCCTCATGGTCATGTGATCAAAATTCAGACATTTGGCAACAGATTCATATTTATAACAATTGCAGTATCCCAGGGTCATGTCTTTTGCAACCTTCTGACAAGCAAAGTCAATGGGGAAGCCAGATTCACTTAACTATTGTGAATCTGTGAACACTTACTAACTTAACAACTGCAGTGATTCACTTAACAACTGTGGCAGGGAAGGTCGTAAAATGGGGCAAAATTCACTTAACAAATGTCTTGCTTAGCAACAGAAATGTTGGGCTCAATTTGTAAGGACTACCTGTACTGTAAAAACATCCCTAGAGCAGAATTCTGTTCCTAACAGAATTCTGGATCCAACTCTTTATCTGTTACTCGTTGAACTAAATAATTTTGATCAGATATTCTTGGAGAAATGATCAAGTATAACTTCTTTTTTCTTTTGAAAATAAACCCGGACTGTATGTTAAGAATTGCTAGCTTCTTTATTGCAGCAACAGATCAGAAGAATCAAGGGATGGAGAGACTACAAAGCTGCATTCTCCTGCATATCTGTACAACCCACCACATTGGATGGAGAGCTAGTGCGATATGGTAGTTAAAATTTTGGACTGGGAATAAAGAGAGCTTTGTTCAGAGCCCATTCCATCAGGGAATTCACTGAGTGCCTTCGGAAAGTTCTTGTGCAGATGAAAATAGGAGATTCCTGGACATGGACAGTTAACCTTCCGAAAGAAAGGCAGAATATAAATGTAACAAATAATGTAATCCAGCAGGGATATATAATAGTTTTTCAGGCTATTCATAACCGTATTAGTTTGGCAGATAGTGATGTGTGGTGATTGGTCGAGTGCATTTGGTTTGGTGGATCACAAATTGGACAGGCCTGAAAAGCACGGTCATGATTAATATTAGGAATTGGCTACCACAGTTGTCTTGTGTGGGGTTGACACACACTGAATTCCTTTCAGATCTGGGTCTGTATTTTGATGTGAATTATTCATCAGGGAAGAAGATCAACATATGGTTGTGCAGCACTTGAAAATAAAGAAAAGGTGCTTTGGAGCACACAGGCAGCTGAGCATAACAATTATTTGTGACTGTTGCAAGCAAATGTGTCTTTTCCTGGGATTGTGAGAATGACCCATTATCTCAGGAAAAGACACAGCTGCTGTAAAGAGTTGCAGACAGATGCTGCACTTGCTCCATGCTTACTCCAAAGCAGCTTTTAGGAATTAAATCGGAAGCATTGTGTTCCCCTACAAAGAAGATTGTATAAACCTGTATTGGCACTGGCCTCTGATTTACCCTCTGCTTTGGCCCTACATCAGTGCAGACTGGCCATAGTGTGAGACAGCACTAAATTGGACTGCACAAGAGGACCAATGAGAAATGCTGAATATTTCCATGAAATAATCATAATTATATGGGACCAGTTGATGAAGAGACATGGAAAAGGGTGGAGCCAACAGACTTGTTTCTTGTTTCTATCAAGTGAACTTAATCATGTGGTGGGAAGGTTGCCTGGATAGGGATTTCAATCAATATATTAATTACTAGAACCTGTAGGGAAAAAAAATCCTTTCTTATCCACATTAACCTCTTTTCTTCTGTTAGCAGTTCAGAGGGCACAGGGAGCTGATTTGCCTTCTGCGCTGCACCACTGTCTGCTTACCCCCACTGATCTGGTTTTCATACGATACGAACTGCAAATCTGTTTCCTTGAAATAAAGGTAAATTGATATGCTATATAGTGTTTAGTGTTTCTTCTGACAATAAATTATCTGGTAGATATCCTCATCATTATGTATTGTGCAAATTCTTGACCTACAGAAGTAAGACGTCTTTATTTTAAAAGTATATGCATGAAGTCCCCATTTAGCAACCACAGTTGGCACTGGCAACTCAGTTGTTACATGAAGATTAGATTAGATTTTTAAAAAATTAGATTATATATATTTTTTTTAAATCCTGCCTTTATTATATGTATAAACAACTCAAGGCAATGAACATATCTATTATTCCTTCTTCCTCCTATTTTCCCCACAATAACTCTGTGGTGTGAATTGGGTTGAGAGAGAGAGTGACTGTCTCAGAGTCACCCAGCTGGTTTTCATGACTAAGGCAGGATTAGAACTCACATTCTCTTGATTTCTAGCCTGGTCCTTAACCACTAGACCAAATTGGTTCTAGGTACTAAGGGAAATCACAGCTGTGCCAATGATCTTATTTTAACTTTCTTTTGCTTCATAGACCTCCAAAGATCATAAATGACAAGACTGATTGCAAAATTATTTTTTCATTCCTGTCGTAACTGAATGGTTGCTACATGAATTTGTTATTAAATAAGGACAACCTATATTACACGGAAAAAAAATACAAATCTTTCTCTCCGTTAAATCTAGCTCTCTTTGATGCTTTGAAACAGTGTGTGGTTGCCAAAAAACCTATAGTTTTTATTAATTTAAGGCAGTCTTAATGATAGAAGACATTCTCTTTGTGTGTGTGTTTGTGTGTACGTAGGGGAAAGAGAGAAAACAGGGATTCTAAAATAAAACTTTTATTCCTTCACCTAAGGGTAATGATTTTTGTTATTCTGGGTATAGTGAATTCTCAGACCCAGCATGAAACCATAAATGTTATTTTAATATCCCAAAATATTATGGAAACAAGATCATTTCTTTTCTACAGACAGTTCAAAAAGAAAACTGAAAATTCACTACTTTGTATGTTCGCAGCACCTGCAGATTTAATTAAACCTTTCCTTCCATATAATAACAATAATTATAACTGAGAAACCTAAAAGAATAAGATCTCTAAGCAGTGCTTTAAGTGCTTGCAATAAGAAAAACTGTTTAAAATGGAAGCCAAGAAGTAATTACACATCTCAAGATTATTTTTAAAAAGAAAGCAGTTTTGCAAAACATACATGTAGATTATAAAGAGACAAATATTAAGTTTGAAGTGCTGCAAATGAATATGAGTTATTTGGTGCTTGTAATTCAGAGACTCATTTGCTGACAAATCAGCAGTAAAGATTAAGTAAAACCTGCGTTCTATGATTGAGGAATACAGATTAACTTGAATGGAAAATGGAAAATGAAACTGCTTTTTAAATGTTAATTCGTGGCACAAATTCCAAACTTAGAAGAAAATTTTATTTCAGCAAGAATCTTTCATACAAAGACCCAGAGACCCATTTTCCAACTGAAAGTGGAGAGGAAACATACGTAAATTCAGTTGTGGGACAGGCAACCTGGTACCTATCAGATCTCACATAACATTAGACAATATGATCAAGGAATAGGGATGTTAAAAGTCAAAAACTCAAAACATCTGTCAGATACTAGGTTGCCCATTATAAAGCACTACTGGATAAAGAAATGTCAGTCTTTTTCTGATAACCTGTACATGAAATATTTTTTCTTGAGGATTCATTGTTATTAAAACACATGCAAATATTGTAGTATGCAGTTCTCTTGGCAAGCTTTCAGCTAGCCATGCTCTTTTAACCATAATCTGTACCATTTCCTCTTCCAATTTTTTCCCATTTCTTCTCCATGCAATAATATTAACAAGCATTCCATGATCACTGAGCATCCTTTGTCATAATTCAGTTAGCTTTGGATTCCCCACTTTCAGAATCCAGAATCACTTTTGTAATTTTTGAATTTCTGCAAAGTTGAGTTTTTCCCAGACATAGTACTTACCGGTACATTTATTTCATGTTTGAGTTTTGTCCTAACCACCAAATATATCCATATCTGGATGTTAAAAAATGGAAGGAATAATATCTGCTTAATACCTATGAATAAAAACAAGCAAAATCATTAAACTCAGAAATATACATTTCACTCTCTTTATATATTTAATATAAATATATATTGCAACAGCGGGCACTTATTTTAATAAAGTAATCTATATTTTTGATCAGTAGACAAACTTTTCCAAAAAATGTTATGAGATGTTTAAAATTTATAAAGTCTGTCTCCACAGACAGTTTTATTCCTATGGTAGATTTTTGTATTAATAGTTAGCAGGAGGCAGCTTTCCAATTTATGGAAACATAGGAGTGAAGCTCCTTGAACTAAATAGAATATTTTAAGTTTGTTTGGGTGGAATTGCTAGTGCCCATTGCCTAAAAGCATTAAAGAACAGATTTTGATTGTGCATTATCAGCTGATGATTAGCATCTGTTAGGGGAAATAAGCAGTTTATTAAGCTTTACTGTACAGATGGCAATTGGAAGGATTCGGATGTAAACTGAATTTTCTGTGCTGTCATTTTATTACTCAGAGCAGCTGGTTTTATTAGTCAAATAGCAGTAGTATGTTTGAATAAACCTTGAGAATTCCTGTTAGTCGTTAATGTTTAGGAGGTGCCAAAAGCATCCAAAGGAATTGTTGTTTACAACAAAGTTTCTGTAACTTGTTTAAGGGATAAATATGTTAAATAAGGCTATAAATATCAGGCAGATGGCTTTAAATGTTAATTTGCTGGAACAGCAATTGCTTTTTTTTTTGCTTATTTTTTTTTAATCATATAAGCAGCATTTCGGTTCTTAAAGAAATAAATTCTGTTTTCCTGAGTGCAAATAGAGATACATAAACTACACATTGAAAATTATTCCCAAAGAGAGACATAATTTAAATCTTAAACAGACTTGAGCAGATAATAGACTCTGTCTCTCCATTTACATTAACCCAACAAACATGAAATTGAGAATTTGCATTTACAAAGGTAATATGCCTTAGCAATGTATATTTATCTACTCAGAATAAATCGAACAGTTTGGTCTGGATTCCCTGATATGGTGTTTCTGGGTATCTCTTTTACTGCGTACTGGGAACCCTGTCCTTAGGTATGACCCAGTACTCCTGGCAGACCACAGCCGGGATATAGAATATGGATTCACAAGTGCAGTTATGGCCATTGGCCAAAACATTGGAGATCTTCAGGTAGATTTGTAGACTCAGAACCCAGGGAGTTCTTGCTTCCATCTTTTACCTAATAGGTAAAGTCAAAATACAAAAACTAAGAGAGGGGAAATGTCAATAAAACCAATGACCTGAGCATTTGTAAGTTTCATAATTCAAATTGTATTCAAATGACACCTCCATCTTAATTCTAAGAATAGGATGTTTCCTGCTTACAGTAGAACCTCTGGTCATGAACTCTTCTGACCACAAGCAAATCGGGTTCTGACCAAAAAATTCACTTCTTTTCCCCCACGGCCAATTTCCCCTTCCATGCCATTATTTTTGTAAGCACCAAGTTTCCAAAATTAGATTCAGGTCACGACCAAATCGGTTTGCGACCAAAGTTATGGAATGAATTATGGTCATGACCAGAGGGTGTACTGTATTTGGAAATAAGACTCTTTATATGGCCATCCAACTGACCATGATTACAGAATATTTTACCAAACAACAAGGACAAAAATGTAGGTCATCTTTCATTTGTATGGTGGGCATCATGGACTATAGCTCCAAACACCCCAGTTTTAATTACACAACAGGGACTTACATGGAAAAATCATGCTTGAGAGTGTACAAAATGAAATATGTAGACAAATACATATTAAATGTACAGAAATGTCAAATTTATTGGTATTGCTCAAAAAAAAAGAAAAAACCCAGACCTTCAGTCTTCAGTTGTTGAAGGAAATGGTTTGCTACATTATTGAATTGGTGGATGTCCGTTTTGTGAAGACATGGCACAAAGGCTACATTTAAAATCACAAAAATCGTTTTGTTACAAAAAGCTAGTATAACTTTTCCATTGGAAACTTAACAGAAATTAAAGTAACCCAAGCCCTACCAGCTACTCACTAAAGGAGACAGAGTAAATAATTCATCACTATTTTTCTTTATATTTTTGGATCTCTAGGTTATTCTTGATCCTGCTGTCAAAATATATGCCATGTTAGTCAGTTCCTGTCAGCAGAATGGGAAGGGGATACCGTAATTTCCCTCTCCTGCTACCCTTTCCCCATCCATTCTTAAATTTATTTTGATAGGTTGGGGACCCACTGCAGAAGGTTTTGTGGGATAGAGATGTAGTTCAGGAAGATAAGAGATTTCAGGAAAAAAATTCTGTAACAATGTTTGCACATTTCAGCAGCCAGTGAAGTCCACTTTTGGCATTAGGTCAACAATATTTTCAGGGTGTTACTATCAATTCAAAGACTCAATGCAGACAAATAATACGTTTTGATTGCTCTTAAAGAATCACTTCCATTGTTAGTGTTTGTGCCATCTCACGGTTCTTTATTGGGATACCTCATTTTTGACACATCAGCATGTATGAATCTCCCTTGCAGTTTTGCTATCTTGTCTGATTCTGACAAACCATATATGACAAATTTTCTGGAATTTCATAATTTCCATCAGTCAGAACTGTGGATTTAAATGCAATTCGTCAGTAATAAAAGTCTAAAGTCTATTGTTGTCAAGTGCTATTTATGATGGAAACTTGTTGCAGAATGGTACTTGTGACTGTCAAAAATGAAAGTCTTAACTTTGCATCAGAATGTTGGACTCTTCACTCCTCCATTTATCTGCCTGAGAATTACATCTGTAATTTTTTTTATCTTCTTGGAATTACAGTTGTTGGGGTGGCAACTGGGGTGGGTTCTACTTACCTTTACTACCAGTTCGCAACGGGGCATGCGCAGAAGCATCCTGATGACATCGGGGTTGGTGGGCGGAGCCTTCCACCTGTTTTACTACCGGTTCTTGTGAACCGGTCTGAACCAGGGGCAATCCACCACTGGTGGCAACAGTGCTTTATTGGTTACTATTGAGATATGAAGAACTATGGATAAAAAATGGAAACAGCACATAGCCCACCCCAAATGGGTTCCATATGTAGCATTACTTTTAAAATCTTGAAACATTTAAGGTACTTAAAAAACACACACACCTGGGAGGGTATTCCTGAGAGAAGCTTACACTGAGAACTGATGCTGCTCAGAGCTTCAGTTTAGATAGCCTGGGTGGCCTAATTATGCAGTGTAAGGTGCATCCAAATCTGGAGGATAATCTGTTGCATCAACAAATATGTGTATATTGCAAAAAGAGATGCCTCTGCTCACTTTTGAAAGAGCCTGTCATCATCTTGTCATCTCGTTAGAGACCGCAACATGTCAGCAATAAATAGCAATATATGGACCGGTGTAAAACTGGCACATTTTACTGTCTCATTAGGGGGACAATGTTCCAGATGATTTCTTTTTCAGGGTAAAAAATAAACCAGACATCTTTTTTTCATATCAAACTGTCCTACATATCCGGGGTTTTTATATGAACTTCCTCTAATATGCATAGCTGCTAATATAAAGTCCCTGAGAATACTTTATAACATAAATTTCCCTGAGGTTGTACCTTGTTAATACATTTCTCTAAGGCGTGCTCTTTAGACATCTGTTTCTCCAGTGTAAGCTCTTTCTTTTTTTTAACATAACAATTCCTTTTTGCATTTCAGTTTCAGAAAAACATTCTTTTTCAAGCACACTCTTCCTGAACAATGTAAGGTGTATGGCGATTTTTATGAGACTAGCGGAGTTCAAGCATTATTACCATTGCCTTAGTTCCAGCAGAGTCTCTTTTGGCCAATCTCCAAAGCCACTCCAAAAACATTTTTTTTGCCCTGGCCAAATAGCAAATGGTACCCACTTCGTTCCAACCCACCTTGCCCATGCCCAAATCGAGATTGGTGTTAATGAAGGCCGTCCAAGTTCTTTTTGCATTCAAAGCAGAGTTACTGACTGTCTCATGATTATCAGACTCTGTTATGTGAAGCAGATGTTTCATTTGGCCTAATGGTAGAGCCAGCCCTGTATTTTCAGATCGGATCTGATAGAAATCCTTGGTAAATTTCTTTTAAGTACAAGGGCTATGTTGCAGAAGGCAACGTGCTTGTTTTAGCCAGACTTACATTTTACTGACTGTGAAAAGCTGTAATTGAGACAAGTACAGGTAGTCCTCAACTTATAACAATTTGCTTAGTGACCATTCAAAGTTACAACGGCACTGAAAAAGTGACTCTGGCCAGTTTTCACACTTACGACCATTGCAGCATTCCCATGGTCTCATGATCAAAATTTAGACACTTGGCAACTGGCATCCATTTATGATGGTTGTAATGTTCCAGGGTTGTTTGACCACCTTCTGCGATCTACTGTCAGAATGGGAAAACCAGATTCATTTAACAACCATGTTAACTAATTTAACAAAGCAGTTAAATTAGTTAATTTACTAATTAACTAATGACTAAATTACTAATTTGACTAAGCAGTGAGTTACTTAGCAATTGTGGCAAGAAAAGTCGTAAGATGGGGCAAAACTCACTTAAAAACTTTCTCACTTAGCAGTGGACATTTTGGGCTCAATTATGGTCATAAGTTGAGGATTACCTGTAATGCATTCCGATAGTGGGTTACAGTGTCAGGGTTAGCTCTACTATTTCTGAAACATTCAACTCAATAAATGCAATTGATTGAATGCCCTCATGAAGAATTATTGTATAAATATGGCTGGGCTGCAATGCTTTTTCTCCCTAGGAGAAGAAAACAACTTCATTTCAGGCGCATAGGTAGAACAGAAAAGTAGGAAGCATTGAGGCTTTTAAAACTCCCATTTTTTTCCAGTGGGGCATGAATGTAAAATGGCTCATCAGAACCAAATTCCTCTCAGCCATGTGAAGATGGGGTGTAGTCTGGAAAAGAGATATGCACGTATCATCTGTTTTAGATGTATTACAGAGGTGATGTCAAGGTGAAAGCCGACTTGCAGAATGCTGGAAAATCATTGATATTCCGACTCTGAGGCTGTTAAATGGCTCTGTGGCAGATGGAGTCTCTGTCAAGGAAGAAAAATGGCAGCTCTGGAGCATCGGAGATGTTTTTCCTAGCAGCTCAACTCACGGGCTGTGACCTTCCAGTGTTCAGGAGTTATGCTTCTGCTTTAATAAATTGTCCTCTGCTTTTTATTCCTTAAAAGTAGATAAATAGTCGTCATCATAATTCAAGACAAATTGAGCTGTTTCATTATAAAAGGAACATAAGCCTACTTTATTACCTACATGCTTAATATGACAGTTTTTAAGTGTGCTTGCTTTCCTGAATGGAGATAGGAAACCACAGCCTTTTTTTTTTTTAAAGGCCATAGGATTAAAATTAAGAGACTCAAAACCTAAAATAAATTAGATTTTGCTAGGCCCTAGAGCTAGTATTGTCTTGGAATACCCTTGAGAGAGAGAACAGAAAATAAGGTATTTAAAGGAACAAGTACAAAAAACTCGGTATATCTGATCGACGAGGATGGCTGAAATTGTAGCTCTGTGAACATTTTAAGACTTTTTAGCTGATAAACTGCCTGTGTTACACCATAATGGATTATGTTATTCTAGATCAGAGCTAAATGTCAATGTGTCGTATTTCATTGATTTTGATTAAAATGATTGGTAACTATGTGGCCTAATGGAAGAATGCTGAAAAACGTCTGCCTACTACGACCTACGTTCTGTAATAAAAGACAGGAAAAGATTTTGTGGCTGGCAGAACTTAGGCATCTGGTAGAACAACAGTGATGAAATAGTGATACAGGTTATCACTCGACTTACAACCACAATTGAGCCCAAAATTTCCATTGCTAAGCGGAACAATTGTGAAGTTGAGTTGTACCCCATTTTACAACCTTTTTGCCAGTTGTTAAGCGAATCACTGCAGTTGTTAAGTGAATCATGCAATTGTTAAGTGAATCTGGCTTCTTCCATTGACTTTGCTTGTTGGAAGCCAGCTGGATAGGTTAACAATGGTGATCGCAAGAATCCTGGACACTGCAACTCTCATAAATATATGCCACTTGCCAAGCCCCCGAATTTGGATCATGTGACCATGGGATGCTGCAATAGTTGTTAAGCATGAAAACAGCTCATAAGTCACTTTTTTCAGTGCTTTTGTAACTAAATAAACTGTTGTAAGTTGAGGACTACCTTTATTTCATGAAGCAGACTCTGGCCTTTCATATTTGCATTCTACTTGTTTCATCAATTGTCCTCCTTCAACCTCCCATAAACATCTGTGAGGACGTCAGACTGAGGTTAGCTCATTTCAAGAATAAGATGGGGTTTTTTTTTTAGCTATGTACAGGTAATCCTTGATTTACGACAACAATTGAGTCTGAAAGTTTGATTGCAAGGTATTGCAATTGTAAGTCGAGGCACCACGTGACCGGGCCTAATTTTCTGAACATATTTTATCACATCCTTAAGCAAATCACACAGTTGTTAAGCCAATTATGTGATTAAGCAAACCATGCAGTCTTAAGTCCAAATCTACTCTCCTGAATAGGCCAGGGGTGAAATCCAGCAGGTTCTGACAGGTTCTGAAGAGCCGGTAGCGGAAGTTTTGAGTAGTTCGGAGAACTGACAAATACCACCTCTGGCTGGTCCCAGAGTAGGGTGGGAATGGGGATTTTGCAGTATCCTTCCCTGCCACACCCACCAAGCCACACCACGCCCACTAAACCATGCCCACAGAACCGGTAGTAAAAAAAAAATGGATTTCACCACTGGAATAGGCATTTTTGAAAATTGCTGTCCCACGACCATAGATTGCCACAACTGGTTGTATAATGTATGAGCTACTTGCCAAGTGACCCAAATGTGATCTTGTGGGAGAGTTGACATGATGTTTTATAATGCTGGAAGCGTTTTATAGGCTATAAAACACCCTTTCAGAGGCAGTTGTAACTTCAAGCTGGTTATAAGTTGAAGACGTATTTCTGTGTTTCTGACTCTAAAACCCAGAATGGGAGAATAATGTTGCCAATGTTTAAATCTAAATATACATTCTGAAGGTTGCCGCTTTACTGGGCAATTGGCTTGCATGAGGCAAACTGTAATCAGACAAGCGTTTAAAATAATTTCACACTAATGCCATTTCTGTCTCTTTTATATGTTCAAGAACTCGTTCGAAGTTGCAGACGGTGTTGAATGAGTGGCACATGTGACTGGTCCTTGAAGTTCTGACTGTCACAGCATCCTCACAGTTATGTGAATATACTTCAGGTGCTTGGCAGCCATATTGTACTTAGGACGATTACAACATCTTACTGTCACGTGATCGCCATTTGCAACTTTCCCTGCCAGCTTCCCACACACAGAATCAATGGGGAAATTGGGTAGGAAGATTACAGATCACTCTGCTAAGTTCCCTGCACACCTTCCTGTTGCATACCAACCTGCACCCTCTTTCCCTCTTCCTCCCTGCACTTGTGCCACACTGCAGCGCCCCCGTCCCAGCTCACATGTATCCTGTGTGGGGCCTCCCAGGACCTTTCCCATCCACTTCTGGCACGCCCCTATTTCTTATCTGAGACTCTCCCCACTCATTTATTGACCCAGACATCTTATGAAGTCAACCAGGACTGCCTGATACCTAAGCGGTATTGTCATGTGACTGTGCTTTACAACCACATCATTTTAACCACAGCAAAACCAATTGCTTATTGCAACCCAAAGATTACCTGGAATGATAAATAGTAGCTTCTATTTCTTTAAAGAGACTTTTATTTAGTTTTATCTATTCAATTTTTTTCCCCTGAGGCAACTTTCTCAATGTTGAACCACTTTTCGAAGAAGTGTAATTCAATAGTAGCTAACAGAATACCTAGTTCAGAGTAAGCAACTTCTGCTTAGCAGAATCTCTTCATTTGGAGAATACAGGTAGTCCTTGACTTACAACAGTTCACTTAGTGACCATTCAAAGTTACAACGGCACTGAAAAAAATGACTTATAACCAGTTTTCAGACTTATGACCATTGCAGCATCCCCATGGTTACTTGGTTTACATTCAGATGCTTGACAACTGATTCACATTTATGACGGTTGCAGTGTCCCTGGGTCACCCCGACAAGCAAAGTCAATAGGGAAACCAGATTCATTTAACAACCGGGTTACTTATTTAACAACTGCAGTGATTGTCTTAATAAATGTGGCAAGAAAAGTCATAAAATGGAGCAAAACTCACAAATTTCTCACTTAGCAACATAAATTTTGGGCACAATTGCGGACATAAATTGAGGATTACCTGTATAACTCTGAGAGCAGTAATATGGTTACATCACTGGATTAACATTTTTAAAAGGTTATTTAAAAAGAATATATTTTGTGCAACAAATACGCAACTTATAAAAATTAAAAACAGAATGGCTAAAATTACATTAATATAAAAGTTCCACTGAAGTGGAAAAGTTAAAATATTAAAATATTTCTGTATTAAAAGGTCTTGGAGAATAAAAATATTTTTGCTGTAGTGGAAAGAGAACAAAGTAGGTGGCAACTGTGCCTCACAGGAGTGGGAAATCTACAGCTATTCCCTGCCTCCCTCAAGATAGAGGCATTAACCCACTTTTCAGCTGAGGTTGTTTGTTTAAAAATAAATTACGTTTTTAAGAAGCACCATTTTCCACTGCATTACAGGCAGGTGGTTCCAGTATGGCATAACAATCATAATGATCTCACCTCCTAGCATTCCAATACCCACTATCATTCATTTGGGGCTTGTATAAATAATTGTCCTTTTTAAACTAATGTTTTTGTTTAACATGTTTTATAGGAGAAACCTGTGAATAATTGAATAAATTATTTTTAATCATTCTCCAACTAGCTAATTTACAATCTTTTCTCTTCATAAACTTGTACCAAGAATTACTCATATGGTTCTTATATATTTCAAGGGACATCTGCTGTCCTTTAATTTTTGAAAGTGTCTTGATGCCAGTCTGAGCATGGGATTGCTGAAAACCACAGCTAAAATGTTCAACTGGAGATATTTTAGACTACAGCAACAAATAATAACTAAAATGAAGGTTTCCCATTCATAATTTGCCTTGGCTACTTTTTATCCCAGTTGATAATGTTAGGTATATAGAAAGCAATAAGTGTTTTATCACAAAGAAAAGCAAAGTTATGTTTTCTAGCATCAGGGCTTTTGCATTAAACTATGCACTCTCTCAAACTATTGAGGTTATAGTTTTTGCTCCAAAAAGTTATCCTACACTCAGACTAACCATGTCTGCTTCCTGTTTGATATTCTGACTTAGAATATGACACTGATTTCAATGGGCAGAGATGGAATTAAATCTTGCAATTCAGAATGAGTACTCAGATTTCTTTCATTTTGTATTTCTTTTGTGCTGCTGCTGTTACTCAAAAGTGCTGCATTTTGCTTAACATTCAGATAGTTGGCAACTTTTTATCAGCTGCTATAGAACCTCAAGCTTCAGAATCAAAGAAGAAATAAAAATATAGGCAGTCCTGAATTTACAACCACAATTGAGCCCAACATTTCTGTTGCTAAGTGAGACATTTGTTAAGCGAGTTTTGCCCCACCCATTTTACGACCTCCCTTGCCACAGTTATTAAGTGAATTACTGCACTTGGTAAGTTAGTAACCTGCTTGTTAAGTGAATCTTGCTTCCCCATTGACTTGTCAGAAGGTTGCAAAAGGTGATCACGTGACCTTGGGACACAGCAACGGTCATAAATATGAACCAGTTGCCAAGCATTAGAATTTTGATCTCATGATCATGGGGACGCTTCAAAGGTCGTAACTGTGAAAAATGGTCATAGGTCACTCTTTTCAGTGCTGTTGTAACTTTGAATGGTCACTAAATGAACTGTTGTAAGTTGAGGATTATCTGTACACAGAGGTGGGCGTCACATAATGTAATGTAACTGGTTGGCTTAGCACCGAAAATGTGAGCGCACGCCATCCACACATGCGCATGGCATTCCGCGCATGCACGTGGCTTCAAAAACACAGGATAACGCCTGGGCGGGGTCGCAACTACTGGTTCGCCCGAACCAATCTGAACCAGCAATAGCACCTCTGTCTGTACATGGAACAACCTGCCCCCGGAGATACGTACGATCCCGGACCTCCGTGCCTTTCGTCGGGCCCTGAAAACACATCGGTTCCATCTAGCCAGGTTGGCCTAATCCCTTTTGTTCGTTTTAAATTGGAATTTTATCTGGGTGTTTTAAATTGTGGGGCAAAGGTTATTTAATACTTTTTAAAATTGTTTTTAACTTTTGTATTTTATGTTTTTATTTTGGCTGTTCACTGCCCTGAGTCCCCTTGGGAGAAGGGCGGTATAGAAATTTAAACAAACAAATAAATAAATACATGGAAACGTGGCTGACATTCAAGATTCCCTATAGTTTCTGTAGGAATGCTTGGTTCCCTAAGGAGTACGAGACTGATTATCAGGCATGGGAAACAGTTGCATTCAAAGAAATTGGTGGAGGTCTGTCTTGATGCATAATTCACTGGAACCTGTGCAAATTTTAAAAATATATACTTGTTTAATCTCTATTTCCAAAAAGAAAGGATAGTTTTCTAAGGATCCACTTTCACTTGGATTTGATTGGAAAATAAGAAAATTTAGCAAGTGAGAGCAAAGGAATCCTAAAAGTACCTCTGAAAGTTGTCTGAAGCTGAAAACAAAATATCTATTATCCTGTCTCCAACCTTGGCTTTGTGGTGAAGGTTGTTGAGAGTGTGGTCACGCAACAGCTTCCCCGGCACCTGGAGGAAATGTCGTATCTGGATCCGTTCCAGTCGGGTTTCAGACCTGGGTACAGCACGGAAATGGCATTGGTCTCATTGGTTGATGATCTCTGGAGGGCTCGGGACAGGGGATGTTCCTCTGTTCTGGTCCTGTTAGATCTCTCGGCGGCTTTTGATACCATCGACCATGGTATCATGCTGCACTGGTTGGAAGAGTTACGGTGGTTCTCCTCCTTTCTCTCCGACCGGTTGCAGTTTGTGTTGGCAGGGGGGCAGAAGTCGACCTCGAGGTGCCTCATCTGTGGGGTGCCACAAGGGTCGGTCCTCTCACCCCTTTTGTTCAACATCTATGTGAAGCCGCTGGGTGAGATCATCCGTGGTTTTGGGGTGAAATACCATCAGTACGCTGATGACACTCAGCTGTACATTTCCACCC
>JANHZT010003400.1:167408-183871 GCA_032468215.1 Stegonotus admiraltiensis | reverse complement strand
AGAGCTTGGCTGGTTAGAGCCATTTAAAAGGAAAAAAAGGCTCTGATTATCGTGCGGCTCAGCTGGGCATGTGGGGCAGGGGCAGGGATTTTTGCTACTGGTTCTCCGAATTGCCTGCCGCCATCACTACCTACTCGCCCGAGCCGGTCCGAACCGGGAGCATTTCACCCCTGATGCACAGACGTGCGCAGAGACCTGAAGACTGGCCGGCAGGAGGCGGGCCATCCCAACACTGGCAGCGCGGCAAGAGGTAAGATCTTTTTCTTTTTTGTGAGCTTCTGTTTCGTTGTTTGCAGGGAACCAGAAGCTCACAAAAGAAACGTCATGGAGATTTGACCTCGGGCAACAGCACACATGCCAGCAGAGAAGGCTCTGCGTGCCACCTCTGGCAACTCTGCCATAGGTTCACCATCACGAGGTTAATCCAATGAAATTCATGTTTTTTTGAAGTTTGAACTAACTAGTCCAAAATCTCACTGATTGAATTGAAAATCCATTTATCATATAAACGTTCAACTGGGGAACAGGGAGGATGGCTGCTACTGAAAGAAAAGATGAAATATCTCTCTCCTTTTCCAACCTCCTTTAGGTTCATGAAATCAGTTTCAAGGGTCACTATCATCAGGATTCCTTGTGAATTGTGTATTACTGTTCAGGATGTGTGTGTGTGTGTGTGAGTGTGTGTGTGTGGGGGGGAAACCAAGTATCGTAAATCCAACATAATATTATCTAATACCAGCACAAATGTTTTGCATTAGTGGCTTGTATTGCAAACCCCATAGAGTTAATAATGTACATTTACTCTGCTAGTTGTGATTAATTATAGCCTGTGACTACATTGACCTCTTTAGAATCTAAATTTTAGGTGGATGACAGTTCTAGTTTAGTCCATGCTCAAATGCATTATACAATTAAGAAAACATTAGGAAATAGTTGAAAGCTGAATTGGTACTACTGAAAAAGGGAGCTTCCTTATCATGTCCAACAATGGTTTACCAACCAATACTCCTCCATAAAATTCTATGCTGTTTATGTGGCCACCTACCTAAGCTGTTTCAGTATGAATTAGATTTTTAAAGTAGCAAGTACTGGATGAGTTATTCCCTTATTTAATAGCAGTGCAGCTATCTCAGAAATTATGGGTGCCATGAATTAGGATTAATTACATCAACAGAAGGATGTAGTGATAACTTTCCTAGTTGTGTGCAGGTTAATTAAATCTAGTTTATGCACACTTAATAAAATATTTCACAAAATGAAAGCTTGCATTTTTGTATTTTAAAATAAATGGCTTCTTAAAGAATGATAGCTTTCACTTTATATAAGAACATAGTTGCTTGCCAATAATTTAAGCATGTTTGAAAAAGGCCGTAGTATTTTTTTTTTCAGAGGATGACTTAAATAATAGGGTTTTTTTTTAAAGTCAAAACTTTCCATTGTTAATTCATCCTGAAGCGAATAGCTTCTTCTTAAAGGGCTATGACTTTGCATGTTACAAAAGAATATCATTAATTGCCAACAATTCAGTCACATCCTGCAATTTAAAAATGGCATTTGAAATTCTAGTTTCCAAGTGATGCATACTATGTATTATAGTTAAGATTATTTTTGTACCATGGTGGTCTTCCGTACAGTTGAATTAAAAACATAATTAAGATAGTTCTTAACCATTATTAGTAATTATTGCAGAATGAAAATGATTGAATTACAAAGTATACGTAACTTTAATTTTTAAACACCCTCTATTATGTTATAGATTAGTATATATTGGTACACCTCTGTAGTCTGGATGGCAAACAGTTTTGATGAATACTTTCAACAATTTCCCAGAGAAATAAATCGTCTTTGTCTCTTTAGTACCCATTGATTTTTCCTTCAAGGGTACATTAACAATGCTGATGGAAGCTACGCTGTTGGCATCTACATTTGGCAGGGAGAAAATGTTAAAATAAAAGCATCTATAATATTTAAACATCGTTGTACAACAGCTATATTTGAATGCAGGAAAATGGTAGGAAAGACAAAATGCTGAAAAGAGGAAGGAGGGGTTGGAATCAGGAAAAGAACAAATGGTGCAAAAAGAAAATGACACCGAGGTCTTGGTTTAATACATATGTATTCCAGGTTGATGGTTGATTTCATTAGCAAATCTCATTGTTATGCAATGTCTGTTCTTCTGCAGCAAAATGAATATTGCATTCTCTCAGGCTGTGTGTCTATTTTCTGTTGATGGATAAATGAAAGGATATATATTTACTGCTTTTCACAGACTTTCATGCATTTTATAGGGGGAAAAAAACAAAGCTTCTGATTCAGTTTATCCTCCCCCCCCCTTCTGTTCTTGTAAAGCTTTTAAGAGCTGCATATTAATGAATATTTTAATACACGGTACCCTGTACAAATTAACTAGCGTTACAGTCAAGATAGTCAGAATGAATTTAGTTGCTTTTTTCATGTTCTGCTGGAGAGGGGTTACATTTAAGCAAGAAACCTCCTGAAAGCTGTTAGTCTGAGTATGCAACGCGTTATTACTCTTTACAATAGCAACTACTCTGATACCATCTTTTTCCTATTATCCCTTTATAAAAGTGGTACAGGAATTTCATTTCCTTATGGCTACTCTAATAACTATATACATATTTTATTTTGTTTTATATATTTTAACATAGTACCATAATATAAAATATTTCAAATGCTCATGGTTGTAAAAGATCACAAACCTGCAAGCTTTGTTTGAATTGCTGTTATAGTGTAATCAATTAAAATATTGGAACAAATGTAGGAAATTATTACCCTACTTTCCATGGCCCAGTATGGTTATGGAAAATAGACAGAAATATAAGAACCAGGGTTTTCCAGAGATGATACGATCTATTCTTGCTGTCTCTGAGTTTCTTGTTAGATCCAGCTCAGAGGACCAGTGATATGATTTGGAAGATATAATGAAAAGTTAGCAACTGGTGGCTAATAAAGCTCTCTTATCCCAATAGCAGCTTTTTATTCTTCAGGTACAAATATTGTGCTTTGAAATTAAAAGAACACTTTCTACTTTAAAAGTCTCTGAAAAGTTCCTCATTTTCTGCAACAGGGGTATGCAAACTTGATTGTGCTAAGGACTACATATGGCTTTGAATGGTATATGTATGGAGCTGCGGGAAGGGCCCGTATGCCGCAAAATAACTGGAGCCAGAAAATAAAATTCGATTTAAATGTAAGATAAGTTAAATGTGGATAATATAATTACTATACATTCACTCAATAATTTCTGTCTTCTATCACTCTTCCATTGTAATTTGATTATAAGATTTGGAGGAACTTTGGAGTCCATCCAAGTTTTGAGGGAATGGGTAAGTGTAGGTGACGTCAGGAACACTCATAGTGTATTCTTGCCCTACAATCAAACTCAAGAAGAAAGGGCACTTTTTGGAAGTCAAATTAACTTCCTGGGAAGCTAATCCCAGAGAAGACATATAGTGTATGTGATTTCTTGGAATCAAGTCAATGTATGGATGGAAGGTTGCTTGGCAAACTTGTGTCATCAGTGACATGTTGTAAGTAGAAATGTTGTGAAAATTATACATGAAAATAATGTCATAACAATTACAGCGATTTACATTTTCTTCTATGTGGTGCCACTCATTTGAAAAGTTATGATTTTTAAGAATTCTTGTTGAAGAAAATGGTAAAGACTGGTGCAAGATTGGTCAAATCATTAATATTTTTTAGCCTTAAAACTGGTTTTTATATCTTTTGAATGATTGCTGCACAGTCCATTTTTAAAACAATAAATAATACTTTATGGAGATAAATCTTAGCTCAGAATCATTAAGAGCCGGGTGGCATACAAGTTTAATAAATGATGATGATAATCATTATCATCTCTAGAAGGGAGTCACAAAATCCATGGGATACTGATGGAGAAAGAGGTTGGCCTTTTCTTTTGAAGATGGTCATCTCTGATACTGATTCTCCATAGCTATGCTCCAACTATAAAAATGGTGAATGGTGAAAATTGAAGAGTATATGAAGGGAATATTTCAGATTGAAGAATCCAGAACTCTCCCTTGTTTACCTGGCATGCCAATAATAGGAGGAGAGGAAAAAATGTCAACATAAGTGGAAGAATTAAAATGCAGCTAGAATTATTGCTGGAAGAGACTGAATAACAACTCTTGTATTAGCATCATTAGTAAATTTGAATGTGGACCAGTGGTGAAATCCACTTACCTTCATTACTGGTTCAAGAACAGGAGTGCACTAGAGTGTGTGTGCGCGCACCTCTTCTGCGCATGTGCAGAAGGTAAAAAAACAGGACGTAATGATGTCCCAGTGGGTAGGTGGAGCCTCCTACCACCAGTGCTAGTGGTTCGGCGAGCTGGATAGAACTGGGCGGATTTCACCACTGATGTGGACTCTCTTTTCATAAGAAAATAAGTGATCTTTGCAGAGGCTTCTGCATATTATAGAAGCCTTTGATCTGGGATATTTGAAAAGAATGGAAGAGCAATTTCCTCGAACTCCAAGAAAACTTAGAGAAAAACTTCATGATGGCTGTTTTGTGTCATTTTTCTTACAGCTGTAGCCAGCTTCTAAGTCTTTCAAAGATAAAAAGTGCTTGAGGGATAACAGGATTGACAAGAAAATGAGAATGGACAAGGGAGTGTAGTTAGATCAGAAAATAATCTCAGTTATTTCAATCAAAAAATAAACTTGGCTCATGTCTGAATCAATCCATTGTGAGCACTGTGTTGGCCTTGCCCATCACTAATAACCCTCTAAGACATTAACTATAGATGTATCGTCCTCTATCCAGCCTACATTCCTCAGCTTTTGCAAAAGCACCAAATGTCAATAGAACTATCATTTGTTGGGCATGCAAGGACTTGATGGCATCTAATGCATATATGATTCACTATGTATACCTACTTAGTTTATGGAATGATCTTCTGAGTTAGTTGACATGGTTCAATTTTGTAGATTATTACCTCATGAAGTTGAGTCAAAGTTAGAAGTTGTGACCTTATTTCTAGCGAAATTATCTTCTGTACTACTACAGAATTTTCCAGGGTATATCTACAATGTTTATGCATCCCGGATGATGTATAGTGGGTGGGGTGCAAATGTACATTCATGCTTTTCAATACAGACAGAGGACAACCCCAAAAGAAACTTGTATTTCAAGTTATCTTAACTGAAAGTAAGTGAACCATTGTTTCATATTTGCTCATTCCCTGCCCTTTAGGGAACACTTCCCTCCTGCCTCCCTCTGGCTCATCGTTCCGTGATTCCTTCAGTTCCTTTAGTTTCACAATCCACATTTTCAAAAATTGGTTCAAAAGATTGGTAAGGGTTTGTATTTTCTAAATGTAATATCTGTTTGTTTAAATTCAGATAAAATTTTCTAATAATGTCCCATTCCCCCCTCCCCCCCAAACAATAACTTTGGTGTATGTTGGGTGTTTTACCTATGGTAATTCTAAGGAAAATTCACTCTTTGGACAATATTGAAATGTTTGACATAATACAACCTTGATCCCATTCCCTTGTAGAAAAGAGTCAAAAGCCAAATGTTTTTATTCATGCAATACAACTCTTTGTCTACTCATTTTCCTTGCAAAGAAATTTGGTCATATCTAGTTAAAAGGCCCCTCAAATATCAGGATAATTCTTCTTCTTCTTCTGCACAAATGCTCATACTTTCCACATATAGAAATTGTAATTATTTTCTATATACCCATTGCAATCTCTATTTTATTAAATATTCTGAGCTCTGGATTATCCTGTTGGTATTTATGGGGGTTTGTTTTATGGATCAGTTTTAATCCTGCCTATTTTATTTTTACATAGAGTTCCTCTTTTGCTATTTCTGTCCATTTTTCTTACTATATGCATCGTTGCAATGTAATCCCATTGAGGTGCAAAGATGAATCTCTCCAGTTCCAAGATCTATGGGGACCCAAAGCCACAGCCACTCAGCCTTGAAAGGGTTGAGCCAAAGCTTGTCTTTACCAAATCAGACCCCTATAGTTTAATATTCTACCCCAGTGATGGTTAACCTTTTTGGTACCAAGTGCCCAAAGAGTGTGCGCATGCGCGAGTGCATGCATGTGTGCCCAAACTTCCCAAATGCAATGCGAGCGCCCCCTGCACATGCACCCCGCCCCCACGCATACATGCATGTCTCCCATGCACACACGTGTATCCCTGCACATGCACCCCGGCCCCCCACGCATGCGCCTCAGCCCCCACGCCCTGTTTTGGCTTCCAGGTTGGTGCAGGCAGCTTTCTAGGCCCAAAACACACCAACCTGGAAGCCAAAACAGGGTGCAGGGGATCCGTGCAAGGCCCCCTGTGCCCAATTTTGGGCCTGGAAAGCTTCCTGCACCAACCTGCACACCCGCACATGCGTCCTGCCCCCTGTGCATGCACCCCACCACCACGCATGTGCACTTGTGTCCCCTGCATTCACCCTGCCCTCTACACATGTGCGGCAGATGCCTGAAGACCAGCTGGCCATCGGGAGGCACGTGCATGCACACAGTGGAGCTGGGCTAGGCTGACGGCTGGCATGCCTACAGAGAGGGCTCTGTGTGCCACACGTGCCATAGGTTCGCCATTACAGTTCTACGCCATGGAAAGTGGGGTAGAATCTTAACAATTTCATTTGCATCGCCAGGGCAAAGACATTACCTTTGTCTTTATATAGATTTTAAAAAAGAGAGGAGAGTTAGTGGACCACTGAGGCAGCCCACAAACAGGAATGTTGGACTTTAGTACCTGATTTGCTCAAATGTCTGCAACAGAGTAAATGAATTGTTGCTCTTTGTAGTGGATAGTACTTGAAGTTATTTGTAAAATTATTTTCTTAATCTAAGTCTATTTCTTAATCTTCCCAGAATCTAGTTGATCTCTATCATCTCTTTATCTATAATAGATTTATTTTTGGTTGATTACTGAAGTTAAACTCCTTGTTAATCATTACATTTATTCCTAAAGCTCAGATTCAAGCTTAGACGACGTGCTGAGTTCATACATGAAGCTAAACATTTTGGTTAATTAGAGGTTGCTGCACCAAACACAGAGGCTCAATGCTTAGCCAATAGTGGTTTAATATGATGCTTGAATTTACTCATTACTCCCCATTTTAATATATATATGGCTGTTTTTTAATACAGTAGATTTAAGCACTCTTCCCAATTTTTACAAGACTTCCCTGTGCGAAAAAGTAAGTTTAACACTCCCAGAAACAATTCAAACAGAATTTTTAGGACTTCTTGTCCTATTGGAAGAAATAGTTTTACCCATAGAGAAAGTCTGGCAATTAGCGCTGATATATAGGTCATCATTTGTAACCCAGTGATTGATATTATGGATGGATGGATGGATGGATGGATGGATGGATGGATGATGTGATACCACATCAGTGCTGACAGTGATTACATAGATATTCTGTCCCAAACTTGGTCCATCAGGTCTTTCAAAGGTGCACTCATCATCACTGTAACTGAGTGTCAATTTTGCTGGTGGTTGTTTGCTTCTCTTTCCCAGCATTAGAGCCTTCTGTTGAGAGCTAGATCATCATATAATGTATCTGATGTAAGATCTGAGCTTGGTCATTTATGTCTGTAGTGAGCATGCTGGCTGGAGAACTTCTGAGAGTTGAAATATATATATCTTAAAATTGCTGAAGTTGAGAAATATGGCTCTTAAGTCATATTCTACTGTTCTGGTGTCTATATAGATTGACTTCCATTTTTCCAGTCTTGAAGAATTTCCAGGCAGAGAATGGGATTTCTGCTTACTGTTACTTCTTTCAGACAAGAAAGACTCAAAAATATCCTCTGAAGTTGCCCAGATTTGTGCTACCATCTGTACAATATGTCACCATTAGCTAAGTTTGGATACTTATTTATTCTTCGCTTTTTATAACATCATTTTAATTTTATTTTGCATATTTTTAGAACTTATTCGCGCATGCTTTTCTGTGATGGATGGATGATAGATGGGGAGAGAGAAAGAGAGAGGGAGGGAGGGAGGGAGGGAGAGAGACTGTTTTAAAAACCATTCACTTTTTTATTTTAATGGCTTTTAAAATTATCAGAGAAATTGAAGGGGTACCGATAGAGGAGAATATTTGTAGCTCAGAGTTGAATGGAGGGGTCTCTGGTGCTCTCTGAGCTTGGTTGTTTTCTTGCAGACATTTCATTAACCGAACTACGTAACATCATCAGTGCTAGCAAACTGAAGGAGGCTTGAACACTTTCCTTACAAGAAAAAGGCTAAAACAATTAAAACACTTCATTTAAAATAAAGATGATGGAGGGATGGGATCAAAGTGTATGGATGTTTGTAAGCCACCCAGAGTCACCTCTAGTCAAGATGGGGAGCACATAAATTGAATGAATGAATGAATGAATGAATGAATGAATGAATGAATTTGGAGAAAGTCAACAGGGAGGTTTTCTTCTCTTTCAAAATGCTAAGTCCAAGGAGTATGCAATGAATTAGAAAAGTTAGAACAGAAAGTTAGTTAGAAAAATTTGAACAGAAAAATTTCAAAAGGAAAAAGGAGCACTTGTTCACCTAATGCATAGTTCACCTGTGCAAGTCATTATCACAATACATGATGGTGACTACTGACTGGACTGTCTTTAGAAGGGGATTGAATCAATTTATGGAGGACATGGGTCTTGAGACTTCCAGGTTCAGGACAATTTTCCCATCCCCTGATTGTGACCATCTCAGAAGCATTTGGTTGGTCAGTGAGAAACCTATTTAGAAACTGTATTAAGAAAGCATTGGCCTGACTTGTCAGGGTTGTTCTTAGGTTTTTATATTAATTTTTATTCTTTACCAGGCATATATATTCACTGCTGGTGCTTTGGGAAGGGGGAGATTTTTTTTTGCAGAAAAAGTTCAGGCGTATATTCTTTGACGGGGAATTATATCATGTTTTTATCCATTCAAGTACATTTTCAAGAAAGTAATATTGATTGGTATTATATTAGCTTAAGCCCAGTGCAGTTTTCTTGTTCTTTGAGAAGTTGGGCTGTTCTGTTTTTTCTTTAATTGTAGCTGCCAGTGAAATTTAAGCTTTTATTTAAAATCCAAGTAATCTTAGTTCCTTGTTATAGCAAAGGGGATAACATAATACGGACTAAGCCTTTCATCTGTTTCTCTGAGGGGGGGAAATTGGCTTTTGCATAGAGAACGCTCCTTTTGTTAAAACTGCTTTAGATAGGGTGTTGCCACAGTTCAGTAAAACAATTCCTACCTTATATTTTGCAAGCCACATACCTTACCTGGGTTGGTTTTGGTCACATGAACATGGATGTTTACTGGTAATCTAAGTGCTCCAGCTGCCTTTCAGTTTTGTTTACCAGGAAATCAAGATGTGTAAACTGCAGGAAGTACTATTTGACCCTCTCCGGCAGTATCTCATTACAATAATTGCTAATCTCTGAATAAGACAGCCATGTTTTGTGAGTAACATAGGGGGAGAGAGAGAGAGAGAGAGAGAGGGAGAGAGGGAGAGAGGTTGTGTTAAGAGAGATTTTAGGTGTTTCCACAAATAGAGTGCTGTAAATGCTTGCTTTGGATTATGCTGCCTTGATAGCATTTGATAATAGAGATCTGCTGACCCAGAGGTCAGAAGAACTAGGATACAATAGGAGGTGTTCTTTCATTCCTCTGAACTAAAAAAAGAAAATATCACGGCTTGTTTTGGAGTGCTGTCACTGTTTTGTATCGAGGGGGTAATGGCTACTTCCTGATTAAACCACTATTCACAGTAAGCTGTTCATATTACATCTCTATTTTCTTGAAATAGGAGACGTGCTTGATGCTTCTTTCTTTTCAGAAGAAAAATAATTAAGGGTTTTTCAGTTTAACATGTTTATGGATATAGTCGGTTACATGCTTGCTTTCATTTTTCTCTGTTTTGCTTTCTTCTGTCTTTTAAAGTAAGGAAATCGTTTAAGCTCTTGAGTATTAAAAGCTGTAAAATATTTTCCTACAGGCATGCCTGCTTTTACCTACGTTCAGAATTATACAACAGTGTTATATTGTGTGCATTAATGATATAAGTATTTGAATTATTATATATTCTTGTGAAAAGGCACTGTAGCATGTCATTAAGCAAAGTGGATAGAAGGTATTTGCCACATTATATGAGCTGAAAATCAAGAACTATTAGGGTTCTTATTTTGTCTGAATGATTTATATATATCTAGTATAATTCTGACTTATTTTTTTTTCTGGAAAAAATAATGATTTAGGAAGTATGATGAAAAGGATATAGGCTTTATTTTTATCACCAGTTTGTCATGCAGTTTGTAGTGATTGAATCCATTATTTAAGTATTTATTAACAGCTTCATATAGTACAAGTAGTAATTTTGGGGACTCTGAGAGTCTAATGCTAGGTATTTGAAGATCGAATATACAAACTTCAAAAGCAAAATTAAATTGACTACATCATGATATTGTATCTACTATTGATAGCACAAAGTGCCCCCCAAATTAAAGCCAAGAGCTTTCTAAAAATTGCTTGATGAAGAGTGCATTACTATGCATAGATTGATATTTAATAATAAATCCCATTTAAACTCTGCAACAAACTTCTGAGCAAACATGAGGCTTGGGTAGCAACTTCCCTTACATTGTCAAATAAGCTGGTAAACCATTTTGAAAGTGAAGGTATCACAATAAATCAATATTGCAGACGTACTTTAATTTTTGATGACAATGATTGAAAGATTAACTTTTCAAAAATGCCAAGTTCATAACTATCTGGTCTATAACCAGATCAGAATGAGAGATGCGAAATTCTGTCTGTGTATCAAATCAATACAGGCAGTCTTCATTTAGTGACCATGATTGCAACTAGCAATTCAAGCAAAGCAATCACTATGTGAAACTGCAGTTGTGCTTCTGGTCTTACTTCAGTTGTCCTTTGCTTTATAGATCTGCAAAGGTCAGAAATGCAAGGACTAGTTGTAAAGTTACTTATTCATCACTTGTTGTAATTGCAGTGATGAACAAGTTTTATAAGGTGGTTACCTATTAAATGTATTTTGATTTTGCCTCCTTAGCCAGGTGTCCTGTGTTTCAGATATGTTGAACATGGTGGCTGGTTGAATATAAAAAAAAGGATCCAAATAAATGGAAGGCATAAGGTTTGGAAAGTAGCTTTAATTCCTCGTAACCTTAAATAACACTGAATTTCTTACTCAGACAAACCCATTTTTGCATCATCTCTGCTGCTAGGATCCATGGATCTACGATCACAACACAATATATTATGGCATCCCACATTGTATTATCATGCACAAAATTGTGAATGAGGAATGGGGCTTTGGAACAATTTTTTTTCCACATACTTACTAAAACGTAACACAAGCTGAAAGTATGGAGAAATGGCCATCACTACTGGTAAATACAGGCATTCCTTTCCATTAATGGAAGTATTCCTTCAGTGATTATAAGAACCTTTGATCTAATAGAGACTCAGCAGAGAAGCAGGAAAGAGAAGATAATTTAGTTGTCCCCCTCCTTCTTCTTATAGTTTCCACATAGTGTGTTTCAGTTTGGATCATCCATGGATGAACAGTTAATATTGCATAAATTTTGAAATTCCAGAAGTCAAAAACATTATGAGTATCTCTTTTACTTTCGATGGAGAATTTTCCTGCTTGATAACTTTATATCTGCAATGAACTTTACTCTTAAACTAACTTCAGCATTTTCTTTCAACATTTTACAAGAGTCTATTAGTGATCCAAGACCAAAGACTATGCACTTCCTATGGATATTTCAATGTATTAAATAAATGCTGCAAATAGCAATTTAGAGCGCAGTAAATGTCTCAAGCACAACAGTTTTTTTCAGTAAGATCCTTCAGTGAAGTGGATGAATACTGTCTGTGTTTACTGGGTTATATTAAGAAATATTTAAAGTATGTAGTTCAGAACAGATATCTTCATGGAATGTGATGGACTTGCAGCAACAGCTAGAAGAGATGCTTGAGCAATTTTTCATTTTGGTTCTGATATTTGTTATTGGTTCAGAAACAACGGGAATCTTATAAAAGCAAGTTTTTAAACTAAGCAAAAAGTTATTAGCTTGCAAGGTAGTCAGCTGTATACCTCCTCTGTGCTCAAAAAGGTGTCAGAACAATGTGTTCATCTGCTAGCTTACTTTTACTTGTAGACAATTTCTGGTTACCTCTCTTTCTCAGGCTAGTATGTGAATGAAAGACCGATTTGTATCCTTTTCTCTTTCTCTTAATTTTAAAATGCCCGAAATTTCAGGCATTTTACATTAAAGCAGGAGGTATGAATGTATAACTTTATCCACTCCTTGTATCACTTTTTTTCTCCAAGTTAAGAAAGTAGTTGAAGATAGCTGCATGAAAATGAACAAGATTAAAAGAAAAAGAAAAAGCGAAGTGTACAATAAAATATACGTCAGAAAATAACTCAGTTTTTATACAGCAATTTTTAAACCCTATCACACAGAACAGTATTTGTCAGTCTTTCTAAAACAACAAGAGCAAACCAATTTATAGTTGAAGAGCAAGCCTGTGTGTTCCCTTCAGGATTTTAAATATGGGGAGACAGATCATTTCCATCTAAACAAAACCATCTTTTGAGGTACATTCATGCATGAGAAATCCCGAATTCTTTATAAAGCAATACATTCCCAAGGTTATTGTATATAGTTGAACATGATATTACATCTTTGTCATGCTCAACTATATATGTGAAAAAATGGAATCTATAAATATTAAGTTAAAACAGGACAACCAAATACAAACCCAGAACTCATGTATCAGTGATACTGCACTTCTAACTTAGTAAAGTTAGTAAAGTTGACAGCCAACTCTTGTCTAACATCTTCTGGAGTGCCCAATCAGCACGACTCTTGTATTAAATTAATCACAAGATAATAATGTGTACATTAAACATTTTTAAAACCCATTTCAAGTCCATTAATTTGTTAAAATATGGCCTTTTAATGCTTTGTTTCATTTTTTAAATTACCAGTGACTCTGAGTGATATTCTTCAGTGGTGTAAAAAAGAAATTGTCCATACAGAAGTATCTGAAGCTATCTATTGACAATAATTTAGGAGTTCCCGAGCCTGTTAAAGATTTTTAGTTGAATATATTTAGTTGAATTGCTCAGCAATTTTAGATAACCCAAAGTCTTGCTGCAAGACAGTAGACATTTATTTCCAAGTTTGATTAACAGTAGTAATACCTTTCTTGTCCTGAAACTCCGAAGAAAAGCTTCCTACATTTTTCAAACTAGGAGTATCTTAAAATTCTCAGGAAATTGGCATAAAATTTAAGTTTCCTTCCCAACTTCATGCAAAAATGTCTTGCAGCTTTTAATTCTGAAAAAACATCTGTGTAGAATCAAATCACTGCCCCTGCTAAGAAGTCAAAGGGGTCAAATAATCACTTACTAGTTTTATTCACTGAGGTCTTTGATAAAAATTCCAATTCTATATAAAGTAGAAATCAAAATATAAGCCGGTGATATATCTGAGAACTGGGAAAGTTGAAACCATCAACTTTAGAATTATCGAATTTAGATAAACAAAACTAGGATAACCTTCATCTCATAGAAACTTTCTCAGTATCTTATCAACCTGTTTAAAATATTAAAAGATTAATATAGGAATCTCTCTAAGAAGGCATGCCAGTTTAACAGCGTTATCCCTCCAATAAACTTTTAGGTATGTTTAACCTATTAAAGTAAGTATTAATCTGATGTAAACAATTTGAAATATTTATCCCTACAAATGTGAAAGTCATTCTTTGAATAATTATTCTGAAGTTTTTTAAATAATTCAAATAATACTTAAAACTCTGTATTTTTTCCCCAAATTTTCATAATCATCTTTGATTTTATAGGAAGTATATTAGGCTTATTCAAATAAATTTGTTTACCTGATAATTATCAAATTGTACCATAGCCATAAATTCCGGGAAAGAACAGTAGTTATCAATAATACATAAATACATAAAATACCAGCATATAAGAATTTGTATTCAACTTCAGCTACTTCGATATTCAAAATATACTCTGCTAATAAAGAAGCCAAAGTTTCTAAAGGATAAATTAAATATGAGTGTAGATATTAAATGACATCAATGAGTTTCCTGAAGCACCTTGATATATGAAGAAATAATCTTATTTGTTAAAACACTGATTGATGGATTTCAATAGCACATTTTAATCCAATTACTAGAAGAGAAGAAAAACATATATAGGTAATCGTTGGGTTATATTGGCAATTGGGATTGAGATTCCCATCAATAAGCAACGCGGTCATAAAGCATGGCATCGTGATCACATTGTTTAGTGATGACAATCCCAGGAGTTCCTGTTGTTGCCATAATCCCAGGACCCCCTGGGTTGTTGTGCAAGAAGAGTCCTAGATGGGAAGAGAATGAATGGATGCCACAAGTTGGCACTTGGGACTGTGGATGGGCCAGCAAGGGCAGTGGGCAGATGCTGGGAAGCATAGGCAAGTGCTGAGAGTGCAGGACGACTGGTAAGGACACCGGGAGGTGGGTTCTATGGAGTATGAAAGCCCTGTGATCCTGCACTGCATAGTGGGACTCTTTGGGACCAGTGGGGGTAATTCATCGGATCAACTTGCAAACTTCCCCACTGCAGGGCTAACTCACTGCTCACTTCAGGAGTTCGATTCTGAGTGGCTCAAGGTTGGCTCAGCCTTCTATCCTTCCAAGGTGGGTAAAATGAGGACCCAGATTGTTGCGGGCAATATACTGACTTTGTAAACTGCTTAGAGAGGGTTGTAAAACACTGTGAAGCAGTATATAAGTCTAAGTGCTAGTGCTATTTGCTTGTGGGAATCTGGTACGGAAGGTCACAAATGGCTTGTTGCAGTGACTACGGCTTATTGCAGAATGGTAATTGCAAGCTGGGCACCCAAGTATTTGGATCATGATTACTTGCATGCAGGGGCATTGCAATGGCTGAAAGTTTGCAGACTGGTCACACGTCCCCTTCATACAGTACCATTGTAATTTCGAACAGTCACTGAAAGAGTGGTCATAACTCAAGGACTACCTATATATCCAAGACAAATTATAAGAATGTAAACTTCAGAATATTGAAGATCTTCTTACAACCAGTGAAACAAATACTGCTGATTTACTTGTCTAATATGTCATAGAATCATAGAATCAAAAGAGAGAAGTAATTTTATTATTCACAGCTGATTTTAGATGTTATGAAATTTTGTACTATATTTTTTCCTTATAGGGTTGTTCAGTTTCAGGCACAAGAATAACTTTCTCTTCTGCATTTTGATGATGTTGATGGGCAGGAGCATCAGTTTGTCTCAATGAGCAGAGTATCTGGCCATAATTTTGTTCTGAAAAAGACAGAAACAATGTTTTTATTAAAGCCAAATATTAGTCATTCAGAATACTTCAAATCAGTGATGTTTCATAGATTGACAAAAGCAGTCCATAAATATCATTCTTGTTATAGGCCATAAATATGATTGGTACTCAACTGCTTTGAAACACATTGAATATGGTACTCGATGCATTTGGACACAGATAATTTTATCCCCGGTACTCATCATTTGTTTGGTACTCAACGCACAAGCTAGAACTTGTCATTGTTGGCTGCCTTGTGATTCACAACATTATTCCTTATGGAAAAAATTTGGTAGTCATCATTTTTGGTACTCATTGCACCTCCCAGAACCAATTAACAATTACCAAGGTACCACTGAATATTAATTAACATATAAATTCAAATGACTATTCTGTATAAACAAATATTACACAGTCTGTACTGTCATATCTAAATGCATTACATCATGCCTATTGACCCTGCCCAAGCTGGTCAACTCCCAGAGCAAGGCCTTTGAGGTATACTATTTGTTTGCACGTATGATAATTCCCAAGTTGCATCAATAGGTGCAGAGGAAGGGCACAGCCAATAGGTGTTTATCCTTTTATTCCAGTCCATATGCACTAACTCCATGACGTAACCCTTGATGATGTTCAATTTAATCTAGTGTGTCTGTCCTAACATTGAATTTCTTTGCATAATGAGATTTCTGGCTTGATATTGATTTAGCATTAATAACTGGTAGTCTGTACAAAATTAATGGTATGCAAATATTATATGAATATTTGACTACAGCAGATTTCAGGTTCTTTAGAGTCCAGATGTGCAAGCAAATATATACAGGTAGTCCTCAACTGTTTAAAAAAATGGCTTATGACTGTTTCTCACACTTTGACCATTGCAATATCCCTTGTGGTCACATGATCAAAATTTGGGCGCTTGACATCTGAATCTGGCTTGTATTTGTCTTGCTTAGCAACAGAAATTTTGGGCTCAATTGTCATAAGTCGAGAACTACACACACACACACACACACACACACACACACCAGCTGTGGTGG
>JANHZT010003400.1:80274-99722 GCA_032468215.1 Stegonotus admiraltiensis | reverse complement strand
CCCAAAGTGAAATACCCAGCCATGGATTGTGGTCGCGGTGCCCAGAAAAAGGACGTTCAGGTAAGCAACGTCCATTTTCTCTCTGCTGAAAGGATAAATTCTAGTTCATTTACTATTACTTCATTAATTTGCTAATTGAATCACTCCAAGCTTATAGTTCTAATACTTACAGATATAGGCATATGCTTCGATGCATATATATATATATATATGCATATATATATATGCATATATATGGATATATATATATATATTTTAATTTTGTTTTCCATTTTGTGTTTATAATTACTTTCTGTGAAATATATTAATTACAAGGGGATGCAATGGTGTCTGCTGAAAGGAGAGGATGTCCTTCCCCGCATCAGAGCAATGGAAGGTCGTAGGGGCCGGCCACCAAATCCTGATAGACAACGTAGCAAGGAGGAATCAAAAATGAGACGTCGCAAAGGTCGACCGCCAAATGTTGGTACCACTGAATTCCTTGACAATACAGATGCTAAACTCTTACGAAAGTTACAAGCCCAAGGTAAGTATTTTATTACTGATTTTATTATTATTTTATACCTGTTTAAAATGTCTGTATGTGTATATATATATATGTATGTGTATACATACATACATACATACATACATACATACATACATACATGTATAAAAGAGAGGCTGTGGTGCCTTCCTTGAATTCTCACCAGGAGGCAGCATCTGGCTGATAACTGTGTGAACTTGGAAGCTAAGCAAACCAAGTTTGGTTAATGCTCAGATGAGAGATTATTGGGATATCAGGACTATATAGGCTAGCCTGAGAAGTTGTGTAACACCCCAGGAGCACATACAAGAACATAGAGCCACTTCCTTGCTTTGGAAAATGGAATTAGGCAGTTCAATTCAGATTCTTTAATACATACCTTAACTTAATGTAAGATATTAATGTAGCTTAATATTTCACAATAATGATTCCCACAAACAACACTTTGGATTTGAAAAAGTCTTCTTTGATGCCTGGGAGTGCATACATAGCATCTGTCAGCAAATCCTTAAAGTAACTGTGGCATATCTCAGGATCATACTCTGCAGCTCCCAAGCAATCCCAAAATTGTACCTTCAGCTCAAGGCACTGTAACAGGTGCTGCACGGCTCTAATATTTGCTTACAAGTTGGTAGTTTGCTTGATTACAGTTCTGCTATCTTTTCTCCAATATGTTTGGCAGTGTTAATCCCTTTTATGCAACTGTTTTTTTTCCTTCTGTTACTAAATTTATAAATGCACATTTGTTCTGTTTCTAATTAAATCTCCTTTGCCACTTTTCACAGGATGAAAATTACTGCAAGTATATAACAAATGATACTCACGATTTTCTCTTTTAACTTTTGAATATTTTTTCTGTATTTTTAACATCTCATCTGTAAAAGGATCTTTTTGTTTTGATTATATTCTACTACAGGTTTGCACATCTCAAAGGAGAAGGAGCCAGGTTAATTACATTGAAATGAATACCTTAAAGATAATCATGGGCTGAGAAAGAATAGCTGGTCTAGTGATCACTGTTTGTCAGCTAGTGACGAGGCAGTGCTGGAGCTGGCAGTGTCAGTGAGGCCTGGAGGCATTCAGCAGCTTATTTTTCAGGGTGGAGGAAGCTGTGAAAAGCTAGGTGATGGCAGCAGATTCTTCCTGGCAGCAACAATATTTGTTGGCTGTGGATTTGTTAAGGTTTTGAAAAAACCAGCGGGCCACAGAAGGGTCCTTGACAGCCTCATGCCATGCCATCCTGTTCTAGTAGTTGCTGTGGCAAATTGGATTTGCCCACCTGCACATGTGGAGAAACATAACACCAGTTAAGATAGATAAAGGATTTCTATAGCCTGTTAAAAGATTTGCAGTACATGACCTATCTTCCTGCATATTTGTAAAATATGCAAATTCTTATGAAAACTTGCTTTCCTTGGCACAAAGCGTCACTTTTGACCATTTTAATGGAAAAAGTTTTAGTATTATTATACTGAACTATTAAAAATTGCCTCCTTAAGGATGAGGAGAAGCCTTAAGCAGAATTTTGACAGCCTGAAAAACCCCACAAGTCCTTCCTAAGGCTGCATTTGTGTTTGTATTTTCTCCTGGCTTTTTAACCCCATTGGACAGTTGGCATCTGCAGGTCTGCAAAAGGATAAAGGGAAATTTTACCTTCAAATCTTGGATCTCGAGCTCTTGGCCTATGAGCTCTTTTCAAGGGAAAAGAATGGTTCTCACCCATATTTCTGCTGCTTGTGTGTTTGTAGCTATGTCTCACAATGAAATCAATGCTGCAGAGATTGGTGAAATCTTGTAACACTTAGGGGAGAAGAATACTGATCCAGCCTCTGGCACATTCTTCAGAGCACATGCCAATGGCCTGGATGTTCTCACTTCGGTAGCCTCTGATTCCATAAATTGGCACCAATGTTACAGTTTCAGAGGATATATCTATGGGTAAAAATCCTCTGCTTCTAATTGTCGTTTATTTTGCTTTTGTAAGGTAGCTTGTCTTGGCCACTGAATTTTGCTGTGGGGAAATAATAGATTCAAACTGTTCCATAGCAAGAAAGAATTCTGCTCAGTGTAGTTTCAAATTACATTGGGAATAATCGTTGCACATCGTTCTGCACTTCTCAATCCTTAACTCAAATTATTGTGTTCATTTCTGGGAATCACCGTTTTAAGATTCAGAGATAACATGAGTATGATCAAGGGACTAGAAACTAAGCCCTATGAAGAGAGATGGAAGGAACGGGGTATGTTTAGCCTTGGAAAGGATACAATAGCAGTTTTCAATTACCTGGGATGATGTCACAGAGTCAAAAGTCAGAATTTGCTCTCTTTGATTCCAGAGAGCAGGTTCAGAATAATGGAAGGCAGTGACAGGAAGGAAAAATTCACTACAGGACAACCAAGCCGAATTGTAACCTTTTGACCTGCAAGTCAAAAAAAAAATGGCTCCAGTGATCTTCCAGAATCTGAATGTCAATCCATATTATTTTAATATTGTTTTAAATTACCAAAGGGGGAAAAAGCAGAAAAGAAGTGATGGTTTGAGATACATCTGCAGTTTCATACTTTCCCTGGGGTACTAACAAAATAACAAATATTTGTATGAAATCATATTAAGGATTTCCTCAGTGCTGAGTTGCCTCTTTTCCATTTGTTTTCATCTCTCCTTTTGTCCAACTGTCCTTGTGTCAATAGGCAATCTTTATTATACTGCAAGCATTTCCCCTTTGTGTTCCAGAAATTGCTAGACAGGCAGCACAAATCAAGCTTTTGAGAAAAATTCAGAAGCAAGAGCAGGCCCGAGCTGCTAAGGAAGCAAAAAAACAGCAAGGTCAGTATTACGCATCTTTTTAAGAACCTTATAGCTTTTGAAACCATAGATACTATGTTTCCATTATCCTGACTGTTATTTACTACCAACATGTTTTTGTCTTATTCATAGCTATAATGGCTGCAGAAGAAAAAAGGAAGCAAAAAGAGCAGATAAAAATAATGAAACAGCAGGTAATTTATGTCTTTCAGGTTGCAACTATGCCCCTTGCAAAATGTACTATTTTAGTGGTATGTGTGTGTTTGTGTGTGTGCGTTTGTGTATCTGTAGTGGGTCTACCACTTGAAAACTCATTTTACTTTGCTCGAGCTCAGCTGGATAATTTGATGATCCATAACACATTATGGAAAATAATGCATTTCAAGCATGAAGATGTGCCATCATCTGCAAATTCTATAGATAAAGTTGCGTTTAAAGGGAAAAAGCAAAAAAAAAAAAGGAAAGGTTAAAAAAAAGAGAGAATGTACAATCATGAGTATCTGTCTATTAATACACTATCAACCTTGGGCATAAGGGAACATTTTGTTCTATTTCTCCTGCCCTGCCCTTCCAGGATCGATTGGGGAGAATTCAGAAGCCTCATGTTTATGGCGTTTATGGCCGCTTGCAGTGTCCCTCGGTCAGGTGACCATGATTTACAATGTTTTTGCCGAAAACTGGTGTTTGCTACTGATTTTCAGCAAAAACACTGGCATTTGCTTAATGACCACAGATTCACCTAACAACCATGGTTATTCACTTACCAACCATTCCAAAAAACGGTAAAAAAAATCAGGTTGATCACATGAAGATCCACTTTACAACTGTCACAACATATAATCATAATCGACAGACTCCAGATGAGGATTGTTTGTACATCTTAGATAAGGCTTGTCCAACCCCCAGCCCATGAGCCACATGAGGGCCTGAATAGCTAGTAATGCAACTCCAGAAGATCATAAATGTTCAACAGTATTATACATTAACTATATTATACATTAACAGTATTATACATTAACTATATTATATATATCTTCACTCAATGCAGCCCAAGGCAAACCAAAATGTTGCACACCTATGTCTTAGGTTTTTTGGGGGGGGATGTTGCATACCAATGATATTTTATTTCATAGAAATTCTCTCTTAAATTATAAGATAATATGAATTTCAGTCCTTTTAACCACATATACTGTTCATCCTATTCTTAAATTTATTGCATAGAATTTATTTTCTTTGTCCATTATATTCTCCATTAATTCCCAGTTATTACCATCAGCTCTTGAAGCTGTGGAATTCCAGAGAACTCAGCAGCAACCTTTGGGATGTCTAGATCTTCATACAGAGACACAAATTGAAATGAAGAAATTTACAATACATTCTTGCTCAGAAGCGATTCCCTCTGTATATGTGGTAGCTTGCTTCTATTAAGAATTCAGTCCCAGCGTATTATAGAAAGGTGGTAGGAACAGCAATGATTTTAATAAAATTGGTCAATAATGTGGCTAATATTGCTGTGTGTTCTGCTAAGTATATAGGGAAAACAAAATTCTTAGAAGTGCTTTGTTTATTGGTATTGGAACACATGTTATTTCAGCAGCCATTTGTTTTAGGCCAAAGTTGAGATTTTTGAGGCTCAGGTGAACCATAGAAAAACATTATTTTTAAGCATCTGGGCCGTTTTCTTACTAACTTTGATTGTAGCTCGCAGAAGGTCCTCCTTCAATGGTACCACAATGCCTGGAAGTCCCCAACCACCTAGAAAAGGGCTGCAGTCTTAACATTGCATTATTTGGCAGATGTCATCGCATGATCTGGTATTGCATATGAAATCATTGTGGCTGGCCTCTTCCAGGGGAATACGATGGAATAATAGCAAGCAGTGAGTGTACAAGGGAGGCTTGACCTGAACTGGATGGGTCCGTGTGGAAATTCACTCTCAGCTATGGCAGCAGGGGGGATGGCCCATTATTACTGCTGCTTCAAATGAATGAAAGCCTTTCTTGTTGCAGGAAAAAATTAAGAGAATTCAGCAAATCCGAATGGAAAAAGAACTCCGAGCTCAGCAAATATTAGAGGTACGACCAACTTTTAATGGCAAAGAAAAAGAAGGGCTCTTGCAAGAATTTTACAATTTTGTATTAGGATTGTATGCTGTTGCAGATATTTCAGTCCATAAATTAAAGTGTGTCTCCCAAGCTGTGAATTTTTATTTTTAAATGGATATAAAACCACTTCACAGAACAGTTAATATGTACAGGAATTTCTAGAAGAAAATTATTAGACTATTGCCAACTTCCCGTTCACATTCAGGAGAATTATCTTCTTATACTTAAAAGAGTAACACATTTAATAAGCTATAGTACACTTTAATATACTGGGCTTGACTTTGTCAGGGGCATCAGGTTCACCAGAAACATCCAATGAAGTGGATTGGTACTCATGAAATCTTATGCCACAATAAATACATTTATGTTCAGGATGCAGTAGGTAAAATCATTCATGTTCCTGTGTGCACAAACACACACGCACGCACACAAGGACCCTCTATGATTTTTAAAAATAATTTTTAAGTATAATCTGTATTAAAACTAATTAGCTAATATGAACTAGATAATAAAAAAGGAGAAAAAAAAGAAAGCAAGGAGAAAACAAAAAGTGGAAGAAAAGGAAAAAGTTAAAAAAAAATAGTGAAAGAAAGTATAAAGACGTGCCTTCTGGAATTCTTCATAGCAGTTATAAGTACAAATATATTTTGACCTTTCTCTCTAAATTTATATCATAATATTCATCTTTCTATACACTACCCTGTCTAAATATCAAAACCATAAATCACAAGTTATTTTTTTCCATTTTTACGCCAAAAAAAAAAAGTCCACAAGAAGCTTCCAGTCAGCAATAAATATAGATAATGTCGCGTGTCTTATCAAAGAAGTCAATTTATCCAGTTCAGCAAAATCTGTCAGCCAACCATTCCTCCATAGTGGGTAGTGTCAAATCTTTTCATCTCTGTGCATACAGTAATCTTGCTGATGGGAACATATATTGAAATAATCTTCCACAGCTTTTTTTCTCACTGTTTAACCATCAATCCTAAGAGGAAACGTTCTGGCTTCAATTAAATATTAACCTTTAAAATTCTTTGTATCAAAATATGTACAGTATTTGGATCCATAACTATTTAGCTTTTTTTTTTACCAAGCATGATAAAATGCCTGTTCATGTAGTTCACATTTCCAACGTACATTTGAAGTGCCTTTATATATTCTAGATAATTTTTTCTGGCATCATGTACCAAGTACATCATTTCTCTTTCTCAAAATTCTCTTTGAGAACATAGCACAATATAAATTTCAAACCTTTTAAACACATAATTGACCTATCTGCATAACCAAAATTCTTAGCCTACTTTATTGTACGTTCTTTAACCTCTTCTTCCTGTGTTTCAAATTTCAACAAAAGTTTATACAATTTAGCAATTTTCTTAATAAATACAGTTACATGTTCATCATCTGTACACAATAGTATTTCAAATTCTGACTTACAAATTGTGACTCTATACAAGAAGTCTTTTTATCCACTTTAAAACTTTCAGGTAACTAAATGGAAGAATCATTAACAACTACATATCCTTTTGCTATTAATTGTTCTCTTGATTTGATCTTAAATGCCTTGATAATTTTCCAATAAGTGCCAGTATGTCAAACATTTATCTTTGTCTGCCATTTCTCTTCTGTAATATGCTTCTTGAGCCAAGATCCATAAAGGTGCTTTTAGGTACAACCTGAGTTATAGCTATTGCATATTCTCAATATGGTATGACTAATAAAATAACTTTTAACATCCACATTAACTTTACCGTACCATAAATACCCATACCATCCAAACTGAGGTTGTGACCTTCTAACCGTAAAAGACTTCTTCTTTCTCAGCAACATCCATTCTTTCATCCAGATAACAAGCAGCAAAATACAATTTAGACATGGTTGCTCTGATGTATGTTATTACCCGTAATTTAATATTCTCTGAATGGATCTAGAATTATTTTCACTCACTGATACAATTGCTGGAGGAAAGGAGGAGATAGTTTGGCCAGTTCTCCTCATCCTTTTATCCTTTTGTGTCTGCTGGGAATGACTTAATCTAGAACAGTGTGAAAGTAAGCACTGGATATCTACTCCTGTAGATATCGAAAAGCTAAATGGTGAAGGCAGAGAAGGGAAAGACAATTTGACTGAGTCACTAGAACAAACAAAGGTGTATTAAGAAGACTGATACTTGAATAGCATGATCTTAATCTTAAAGTATGTGCATGCTTATACTTCTAAGAGATGTATGAATCTATTTTCTTTGTGTGCAAAAAGTTGGTTTGTATACATTCTATATATACTGTAACTAAACTGGAGAAAATTGAGATTCAAGATTCCAGTTTCAGGTTTCCATTTCTGATCTTTCTGGCAACATTTCTTTTTAATCTCAGTTGTCATACTTGCTGTTTAACCATCAATTGGGGAAAATGTGGTTCTAATAATATGCCAAAGAGATGTTATTTTTTTAAAATACTGACTTAATTAGATCCTCAAAATTGTACCCACAGATGAGTTTTATCCAGGGAATAAAAAACATCATTCATCATTAGTTGTTCATTTGTTTGTAAACATGCCACTTCAAGCAAAAAGTTTAGAAGTTCAGTAGTGCAGCCATGTTGTAAGATGACATGTTGTTATATATGGTGTTTTTCCTAGACTGTACATATGTAAGTCTTTCCTCTAGAAAAAAAAAATCAATTGAATGACTCCTAACACAAAAAAGTACTGAGGAAGAAATCTGTTATGATGTGTACATGGTGTGTAGTATTGTTTCGCACCTTGTGAAGCATGAAGCCTTATTGCTGGTCTGAGATTATTTTCAAGCTGTAGCGTTCTCTTGCATGACCTTGGGACCTGTTTTGCATGCACAGGCTAAAAAGAAAAAGAAGGAAGAAGCAGCAAATGCCAAATTATTGGAGGCCGAGAAACGAATAAAGGTTAGTTTAGAGAAGCATCAGAGCTTTTATTTTCCAACCATTTAAAAAATGCATTGTATGACCATACACATCAAACCTGATAATGTATCCAAATATTTTTTTAAAAAATCACCACAATTTTATTCTGAATGCTTTGCTCTGTATAGGCATATACATGTGTCTTTCTGTGTTTTGTGTGTGTGCATCTATAGTTTGTAAAAACACAATAGGCTTTTAAGGATATGTTTCTAACATTCAGCTTCCATATATGTATATGTAACTAATAATAATGAAAACAATTAAAAGTTCATACATGATCTTAAAAAAAACCCACGAGCCATTAAATAAATATGTAGCTTAACATTTAAATTGAGGCCCGGATCCCAAAAACTATGAGTTACCTTCTGTGCATAGCAGAGTTCCCTTTTGCTATCAATCTCCATCTTCATTGTTGTTCTCTAAAAATTCCTTGTTAAGTCTAGAGAATTACCCAGTGTAGCACTGGAGACTCAACAAAATAGAAGGAAGAGGGGGAAGTGGATTATTTCTCTAGATTTGAGGCAAGTCCGAAACGTGTGTGATTCAAGTTCTGATTCCCAATTTTCCATTTTACTATTGGAAAGAAGTTAATCTACAGAAAAAGAATCACACCATGAAGGTCACAAAAGTTTTATTCTGTCAATGCAAGTTTGTTTGGGTAGTGGAACAGAACATTCGAATTCTACTTTATTCCCATCAGGTTTGGGGCGATAGCTGTACACAACCTGCAGGTCCGTGCAGAATATGAGAGCCTTGTTTTTTTCTTATCATGTTGCCTCATTCCTGATTGCGGCATGATCTGATAACCACTGTAGTACATCTTCCACACAGTGTGTTTTCAAGATACTCAACAAGTCATTGCAGGTTATTAGAAAAATAAAGTGAGATTAAATTTTTAAAAAACCATGAATTTTTACTTTGATCGGTATGTAGAAAAGTCACCTTTGGTTGATAGTAACATTTATCAGATACTTGATTTTTTTTTTCATATTTCAAGGAAAAGGAAATGAGGAGACAGCAAGCTGTCCTTCTGAAACATCAGGTATGTATCCAGAATTTAATTTAAAGAAACAGAAATTCTATTTTTGAATGAACACCTAAAGAATTTGGAGGAGAAATCTTCAAATGTTCTCCCCTATACGGTATATACTTACTTTAGTTGAATAAGTATAAATATATGTAAACGTTTTTATTTAAATGTTTTCATTCACCTTATGGGTAAACAGCTTTGCTTTGGGATGGGTTGCGGGGGTGGGGGAGAGAGGGGAATTATAAAGTGGTTTTTTGACTCTGTGATTTCTGTTTCATAATATTGTGCCAACTCTTTCTACCAGGAGTTGGAGAGGCATAGACTAGATATGGTATGGGTATGTTTACTTTTGTACATCTAACACCGCATTGTGATTTGGTTGTGATATGGTTGTCATAGCAATGCATAAAATGTAGCACTGGCTGCTGTCATATTACATAATGCTGCATGGCTTTCCAGCACAGTGCATTGCATACATCTGCTTGTCTTGTCTGTAAAAGAAAAGAACACAACTTACCTGAAACTTAACTATAAATTGACCCATCTGAGCCACCTGTGAGGCTGTTGCCTTGTTAACAGAATCTTCTTTGCTGTAGTATCAAGTTGGACTGCTGAACGTAGTGAGGGTTCAAATTCATAGTACCCTTACACTTGCTTTTTCGAAGTACAAATAGGTTATCCATGATTTTCACTAGGCCATTTGTGCACATGATTTGGGAAACCATGTTCAATTTTACTTAACACTAACATCAAAGAGACGTATCATTTTCAAATTACTTCAGTGTTGTGCAATTGGAAAAAAAAACACCTTGGTTTGAAATTACTAAAGAGCATTCAGTCTTTGGGCTATGTTAAAATAAACCCACACGATTTTGGTCTCTAGACAAACCTTTGCCATTTTTCCCCTCTATTGTGCTCTAGTTCAGGACTAATTCAACAAGTCCTGGGTGCAGCTTCTTTGGCTTGCCTTAGAGGAACAACCCAGAGGATTATCTCTTGGCATTCCTGCTCAAATATGGCTACTTCATCAGATACTAGTTTTCAAACCAACATATTTTATTTTCAATGATTGGCTGCCAATGTTAATTGGATCCTCAGCCACACTTACCCAAATGAATGATTACGGCCAACGTGTAGCCCAAATGGTTTTTGAATTTTTTTAGTAACTTTCGATTATTTTCCAAAGTATCTGCATTACAGTTTTTTTAAATTTAATTGGCCACTCAGCGAGCGACTGCAAACTTCCTATTACAGCAGATGTAAGGTAACTGACCTGTTCCAGCCAACCATTATGCTTTTTGTTCGGCCAGCTTCTGAAGGAGCCTCACAACTGACCATAAGTAAATCTGTACGCTTCTGTTTTACACTGTCTCCATGTTCATCGCTTTACCTTTTTGCTTTCAGTTGTACTTGTATTTGCTTTCTAAACCTGAACTAAAACATGCACAGACTTGCTATACTTTTTATTTAGCATACACCCTGACTTGTCTGTTAATGCTAAACATGTCCTGTCAAGTTCTGGAATTCTTTTTAATAACAAAAGAAATATAAACTCTTACTTTCAATAGTACTTTGTTCTAATTTGATTTGATTTAATAGGAACGGGAAAGAAGAAGGCAGCATATGATGCTGATGAAAGCTATGGAAGCACGTAAAAAAGCAGAAGTGAGTATTAAAGTCTGATGTAGACCGATTCTGTTTTCCCTCCTCCCTTCCAATATTTTAATTCTTTCTTTTTTTTAAAAAAATATCTAGTTTTAATCAAACTTCTTAAGGACAAGTGATAGCTTATCTACACTCAGTAAATTTTTCATTTTGCCATGAGGTCATTTCATGCTCTTAAATTTTACCTGCAAATGCAGTCTTATTCCTTGCCCTCCTTCCTTAAGTTTGTAGATTTTGCCTTCCCACCCACCCCACTCTGGAACCCGGTGCAGAATATTCTCCTCTGTGACTTCTATACAAAACTCCAAAATAAATGATAATGATAGGTGCTTATTCCTCTACTTGCTTGATACAAGAAACAAATGGAACTCTGGGTTACATTTGGCAAAAGCATTTGCATAAAGCAATTTCAGTCAGTGATGTTTGGTTCCATGTGGCTGATTTTTTAATAGCTGTTGTAGGGGCCTGACCTGGATTGGGACCAAGACACAGGCTTTTTCAGAATCACAACTGTTTACAGGCACTGTAATAGGAGGGAACTCCTATTCATTCCAGTGCTGTCAGGCACTGTCAAATATAATAAACATGTATTTAAACTTTAGGCAATATTAGATTTTCTGGCGAGTAATCAGGGATGCTTCAATGAAAATAAGAACTGCAAGGCAATTTAATCAGCTTGATTTTCCTGTATAATGCAGCTATAAAGAACTGTTAAGAAGGAAACACTTCTTCAAATTAGCCTTGTCTCATAGTGTTTTCAGCCATAGTATATCCTGTAAGTAGTGGAATTTCCTGGTGGCCTCCTATCCGTATAATAACCAAGACTGATCTAGATTATTTTTTCATGGTGAGCGTGCATGAATCTGTCACTTTGTGCTTTATGCTGAAAGACATATTCCAATGTCTGCAATGAGTAAGGATATATGGGGAAGTTGCTTGGAAAACAGTAATGTGAAAAATGTTATCTAAAGGTGAAAATTGGGAAATTACTAACATATCATTCTCTGGATTATTGCCGGTTTCATAATCTGAAGTATAAACTCTGCAAATACATTTCAGAATTAAACTGAAATTTAATAAAATGTTTCTCTCAGCATTGCTAGATATTAAGAACTAATAATTATAGATCATACTGTATGATTATCATACATAGGCTATAAAATAAAGCAAGGGCAATTAGATTCAAATATAGTGTGCAACATAACTGATATATCACTAATACTTTGGTTGATTAACATATTTAAAATATTCTCCAATTAAAATCTTAATTTAAAAAAACCAGCAACCAGCTGCAAACATTGAAAGCAAAGATTAATAAATCACTTACAGCTGAAAAGAATCTATATCAATTATAATTAATTTCAGAGGTAAAAAAACGCCTTATCAATAATGTTTAATTTCAAATACTATGAAAGATAAACTTCTGTGAATTAATGCCTTGATCATTCACAGTCTGTTGGGAGCACGTCTTAGATTCTGGATATTTGAACAGTTGAGAATCAGTCAGTGGGTCGTGTGTGTGTGTGTGTGTGTGTGTGTGTGTGTTATATTTGTTCAATTCTCTGCCTTTTTTCTTAGAGCCACTAAATCTTCAGATGGCTGCACTCAGAAATTTATCTTCATTTTGCCTCTATGAACTCTATAACAAAGTGCTACAATTGTACCACTGGTTCTTCCTTCCCTCCAACTCCCTCCCAGTAACTCTCAAAGGATCAATAAGCAACAAAAGGTTGTTAAACATGCATTTATCACTAAGCAGCGCTGTCAGCAGTTTTGTCGGCAGTCATAATATGGAAGCGTATCTCAGGTTTTGGAAGTTGTCTAATAAGCAGTTTGAAAGCAGAATTAAATTCACAGCACCCGAGTGAGTCTTGTGCTCTGAATATTCCATGATTGAAGATTTATACCACCTGGTTGCCTATTGAACATACCATGGGGGAATCTAGTCCTAGTTTTACTTAACAAAACTCATCTTTCAGTTTTAAGTGTTCTGTGTATACGCTTTGACCGTTTAAAATTGATAAAGCCAAATACAGGAGCCAAGAATGTTTTATTAATTGGAAGAGGAGGTAAGTAATGCTGTAGGATGATTAAGCATAATTTTTCGAGCCCAGCAGGAATGAATAAACAATACGGCTTAGAAGCAAGCCAAGTCGGTTTTCCCCCCGTAGGTTCTGTTTTGCCAAGCCCACCCAGCATAATGGCTCCCCTGGGCAATACAAAGCTGCAGCAATATGGGTTATTTAAGCAGTTTCCTCCATGTTCAAATAATAGGTGCAGATTGCCCTGGAATTTAATGAGTATAATTCTGCTCAGCCAAGAATGTGGTAGAGTGTAGACTGCCTATGCATGCATAAATATACGGGGCATTTCTATACTGTCCGGCATCAGTGCATCCTTCACACTGTAGCTTTGCAATGCAAGACTTCTTTGCATGATACACAAGGGGAAAGCACTGTTCATTTTCTATCTTGGGTCCCTTCTACATGGAGACCAGCTTTGCAGGCTGTCTCCCCCACCCCCATTCCCGTGGTTTCTTCCATTCAAAAAGCAAAAACACGAACAAGATGAAACTCAGTGGGCTCTTGTGCACAATACAGTTGCATCAGAGTATCCAGAAAACAAAGAGGAAGAGCAGCATGAGGAACAAAAGAGGTACACCACCTGCACCACAGCTGCAAGAAGAATGAGTGCAAGGTTCTTTTTGCAGGATTTGCTGGAAGGTCTGTGATGTCATTGGGATATCGAAGGGCATCCATTAGTCATGCAGCCAGCATCCACACCTATCGGTATCTCTCTCCTTACAATAAATAGTAACTCTGCAGAGATAACCAATGCTTAGCAGAGGGAGTAAATAGAGCTTTTATCATTCTATGTTTACCTGTCCCGTTGCCTTCCAGGAACTGATCAATACAGTATCTTCTTAGTCCCATCTTCTTACATAAACCCTGTGAGCAGCCAGCTTATCTATCTTAGGTTTCACGCCATATTAGTATTAGCGGGGAAAGATAAGAGGGTAACGGAAATATAGGAGCAATTATTGCATATCCATACTATGTTGGGAGCAAAGGTTCATAGACAATGACAAAGTTAGACGGAAAACAAGCTCTTTTTTTTTGGGTTATTTAAAACAGACAGTCCTCATTCAATGACCCCATTTGGGACCAGAAACTCTGTCCTAAATGCTGTGCTCATGAAGGGGAAGATCATGTGACTGCACCAGACTTACAGCAGTCCTGTTGTGGTCATTAAGCAAATCACCTTTGGTCATTAGGTCAGACACGAGTTGTGATTATACTGCCATAGATTCTGCTGTTTGGAAACCAGCTGCACAGGTCACAAATGGTTATCGTGTGATTTCAGGACACTGACAGTCGTAAATGCATGCTGGTTACAAGCTACCCAAATTGCGATTATGTGTCCAAAGGAACACTTGACAGTCGTAATTTCAAGGATTGGGCATGAAATTATTTTTTTTCAGTGACCTCATGATTTCAAACCATTGCTAAATAGGGCAATCATTAACTGACAACGATATTTAGATTCAATCTTATATACTTTTCATTAGGGAGAAGTCCTACTGAAATCAGTGAAGTTTAGTGCTGAATAGACAAGCATAGGATTCATGTCTTCAGTAGGTGGATTTTTAACGCTTAAATCAGTATATTCAGGATTTTCCAGCAACGTTTATTTTATTAGGTGTTAAAACGTATAGACTGCCTGCTTTATCAATACTTATTGTTATGTGATCATTTAGATCTATCTGCTGAGCTATCACAGACTAACAGTGCGCTCTCTACCACACAAAACCCAGACCCACAATGAGAACAAATTTTGCTTGATCTCCCCCTGCAAGGTGAAAGTTAGTCAAAAAAATGAGGCAGGAGAAAGATAGGTAGATGCACATGACCCCCAGGGGATGTGTTGGGGATAAAGAATCCTATTCTGTGGAGGTTTCTGAGAATCTGGATTATTTGCTGTCACTGGGTGGCTGTTGCAGGCATTGTTGGAGTGCCAGGCCATCTCCTGGGCTATTGTATATGTACCAATTTTTTGCCTATATGTCAGCTTTTGTGCAAATTTGCAATCCCAACAGTGTTTTGCTTGGTTCCTCGTGTTACTCAGAGGAAGGCAGGCATGGCTTGGTCATCATTGTCAACTGCATAATCATTAAGGAGAGGTTGTAGGGGAATGTCATCTTTTGGCCTTATCACTAGGAGAGTCCTCTTGTTTCCATGCGTCTCTATTTTCAATTCAGATGCCTTTCTTCTATTGATATCTGCCTTGCAATGTAGCCCAGACAAGAAGCACACCCAGAAGTACTAGCTCTACTTTATTGTAAGGTTACATTAACAGATTCTTGAAAGTCTGAAAGTGCATCTCTTTCCACCTCACCTTTATTGTTCAAGAAACTAGGGAGGGTTCCTTTTGAGACATTTGCCATACCCCCATTCCATCTGCAGAGTCAGATTTCATTTACTGTATCAGATAGTTGTCTGACCTGTGGCTCTTTCAACTGTCTCCCAAGGTCATTCCTACATATCATTATAAGTGAAAATACTGTACAAACAGTTACAGGTGGTTTCAGATTTAAAATAAAAGTAGTAGACCAGTAAGGTAACATACATCGTATTAGGATACTGGGATAATATTTTTTTATCTGGTGAAAAAAGTGAATGAAAATAGTGGCTTGGATCCTATGTTCCCTTCTAATTAGAATTTAGAACTTCTCTATTAGTACTTTCTTACCTTCGCTACCAGATCGTAAATGTGAGCGTGCGTGCCTCTTCTGCACATGTGCAGAGCCTTCTGCGCATGCACAAAGGGTAAAAAATGGGACATCGTGATGTCCGGGCAGGTGGGCAAAGCCTCCCGCCGACAGCCCTACCGGATTGCACGAGCCTGATAGATCCAGCTGGATTTCACTGCTGGGTGGGAGGGCTGTTTACATACATATGTCTCCCTGCAGTTTCCTGTGAAATTGGGACCAATCTTCTGGTAGATGTCAAAATTCCAATATGCCTTGACCCTGAATATGCATTTGGTACTGAATCAAATGTATTCACACTCCTATCACATAACAATTCATTTAAAAATAGGGATGTTAAGAGAATGTATCATGCTGCTGATTCTAGAAACTCTGCCTCAATTAAACCTAAGAGTTTTCACTGCATTTATATATAGTGCAGCCCTTGTTTGTATTCTCTCAGTACAGAATTCATTCATGCTCTTGAAAATAGGCTCCGGAGGCGACTGATAGTAGCATCTTTCTACAGAACCTACTATGGCAGGTCTCACTTGCAAGATTTGGTCTTTTGTGTATTTAAAGTTTAGGTGTCTCCCTCCGCCCCTCTCCTTTAACCTAAATGTTTTAATTGCTAGGATGATGATTTAAGATTATATAACAATCACAGTTCAAATTCTTGAATTGTTCCTTTGGAAGTGGACTATACAGGATTTAATTCTTTTTTATCTATCCCGTGCTACTTAAGGAGAAAGAGCGGTTAAAACAAGAAAAACGTGATGAAAAGAGATTAAACAAACAACGAAAACTGGAACAGCGAAGATTAGAATTAGAAATGGCTAAGGAGCTAAAAAAGCCTAATGAAGATATGTGCTTAGCAGACCAGAAGGTAATCAGAATCATGTAAATTTACCTTTCATTGCCTTGCTGCTTCTCCTTCCTTCCTCTCTTTTTGTTGTAGCAATTTCTTTTTACTTTATTGCCTTTTAAAATTATGCCCGTTTTATTTATTTGTCTGATCCAGCATAGCTCTTACACTCATAGCTTCCCAGAATTTTTCTGGACTATCAGTTTCCATGGGGCATAGTAACATCTTGCAGGATGAAGAACGAAAACATTTTTCTTTAGGGAAAGTCACTGTTCCTCAGAACACAAACTACAATGGAGTATAATTTGAAAATTAGATTTTTTTCCCACCTGTCTTGGTCAGTTTGATTTCAGGTGCTATTCAATAGGAGATGATGAGTAAAAATTAATATTTTTTCATTTATTTTTATTTTTAATCTTTTATCTGACTTTGGTCCAAAGCATACCTTGCAGTTTTAAACTGATGATCATCATAAACTGAGAATAGTCTACAATAGTACATAATAGAATGTTTATAGTAGGGTACCATACCGCATTAGACATTATTAATCTTTGCACGCTAAGCATGTCCTAAAGAGGGCTTGTGTAGATTAATACAAAACTCTGAACACCAATATGGTCAAACCCATTGATTTCTCTTTTCTGCTCCTACCCACAACAAGGACATATACCAGCTTCTCTTTTGTTTTAGATTTCAGATGGGTTTATTGCTGTGTGAAATGGACAACAAAATTTAAATATTTTACCTTAAGAGTAATCAGGAACGGCTTTTTTATAATCAAATTTGGGTTGCTATTGCTAGAATACACTGGACCTAGTATTTGTTCTTTATTTTCTTCATCAACATTTTAGGAAAATGCAACGTGTGATATTCTAGCATTATTTCAGGAGGTTAGTTATTTTCCCTTTTCAGTATAAAAACTCTTCTATTAAAGATGTGTGGGAGTACTGCTTTAGCTCCATGCCTGGATGCCTTGTGTGATTGCTGGTCTAATTTCCTGTTCAAACAAAAGGTTAGACTGGTTGCCAAAATTCTGCAATGAGGATCTAAGATGGTAAGAAATAAGTGTATAATATCCAGAAATAGCTTGTAGCCAAATATATTTTAATAATTATTATTGAATTTATGACTCCTTACAAAGCAGCTGAATAGATTGTGGCCTGTTTGTTTTCTCATGTACTGCATTTTTACAACTAAAGGAGATAAACATTTTAAGATGAAAGTCCAAGCATGAAGGTTTACTATGTTTCTGAGCACCTTGTCAGCTGCAGCTTTAGCTCAGGCAGGCTTGTGCAACCTTTTTGGATTTGAAAACCACACTTAGCCTTTGAGTATCATGCTGGAACCAGAATAAAAGCTAGATTTGATTTGATCGAATATTAAATTTAACTAAATCAAATGGTTATATTTATTCTTGCTATATTTAATAATTGCCTCTTTGGCCAAAGTCAGACATAACAATTTAGCAGCAATTTATGAGTAACCTGAGCTTTCACAATAACTAGATTACAAATGTAGAGAGTTTCCCATTTTTTCTTCAGGGAAGATTTAATGGGTCTAAAATACGGTCCCTACAGATAAATGAGGCTTCAATCCATTTATGCACAAATCATTGATACCCTGTTTGTGTTTAGAAATTTCTTGCCCTGTTTCATCCTTGTTTGAAACACTTACACAACCAATTATTTTGCAGGCCAGATAGTCTACATTATTCACTTTGAAACATACAAGCCTTTGGATGCTGGCTACATTTCTTGGAAATAATTTGCCAAAGATCAGCGCTATAGGATGTAAAAGATTTTTTTTTCTTTTTCTTTTTTAGCCCTTGCCAGAATTGCCTCGCATTCCAGGCCTGGTTCTCTCGGGAAGTACATTTTCAGATTGTCTCATGGTGGTACAGTTTCTCAGCAACTTTGGCAAAGTTCTCGGCTTTGATGTGAATCTGGATGTCCCAAGTTTAAATGTTCTGCAAGAGGGGCTGTTGAACATAGGAGACAGCATGGGAGAAATACAAGATCTGCTGGTGAGGTTGCTCTCAGCTGCAATTTGTGATCCAGGACTAATAACAGGATACAAGGTAATGTAATATTTCAATAATATTTTTATAGTATCATGAACAAATATTCAATTGGTGTACCTTATGGGTTGTACCTCATAACTGAGTATTTTTCTATTAGTTGAGATGCAGTTCCTATCAGGGGTGAAATGCTCCCGGATCAGACCGGATCGCCTGATCCAGTAGCGATCTTGGTTGGTGGTTTGGTGATCTGGTAGCAATGGCGGAGCAAAGCTCCGCCCATCCGCCTGGGTGTCATTACTTCCTGGTTTTAACCAGGAAGTAATGTGTTTTTTGCCTTCTATGTGGCACGTGCGCTTCCGAATCAGTAAGGAAGGTAAGTACACCCCTGGTTCCTATCATCCTACACCATTGACCACACTGACTAAGGTTGGGATTTGATATAAGGTTTCCTGCTTGAGCAGAGGGTTGGACTAGAAGACCGCCAAGGTCCCTTCCAACTCTGTTATTCTATTAGAGGATCAGCCATGTCTTAAGACCTATGTGTACAACTTATTACACTCTTCCCCACATCTCCCAATCTTTCTCTGTCCATTGGCTGATGCTAAATGCAATTAGAACTCCAGTATCACTCACTTAGTGATGAAGGGACTGTATAGAACTTAGATAAGGTGCTGTATTTCATACACATAGGAGTATATAACAGATAACAAATCTTAAGTTTGTTATTTAACATTTACTAACACTTAAT
>JANHZT010003400.1:67957-80174 GCA_032468215.1 Stegonotus admiraltiensis | reverse complement strand
TTATTTGATGGCTGTTCACCGCCCTGAGTCCTTTGGGAGAAGGGCGGTATATAAATTTAATAAATAAATAAATAAATGAATGAATGAATGAATGAATGAATGTGTGGATTTTCAAATCTGTCCTCAACAGATACCACTTTATAAGTCTGTTGCCTTTAGTTTCAACATATTTAGATTATTTCCTAATTATTTCCAAACATCTGCCTATCTCCCCAGGTAATTCCCAAATTTTATTTTACTCTAGAATTCTTTGAATGTCTTTTTTCTTAAACTTAGTTTAGGGGTCTTGAATCTTCCTTTCTGTGCGAGATCCGACGGTTAAGCCAGGAAGTTGTTTGGGAAAGGTTTCTAAGTCTTAAAAAGGAGCCTGTATATTTCAGTATAAATAAATGTTTAAAAAAAATTAAGGATAGTATATTGATTCTGTGAGTGCTGGCAGCAAAAATAAAATAGTAATAGGTTCTAAGCTAATAGATGGTAGTGCCTCTGGTTTATGGCTTGTATTGTATGTTCGGGGTTTTTCCCCTCTTTGTTATCAAGTAACAGAAAGCTGTATTACATATGTGCTGTCATTACTGTGCACGGAGTGCAATTATTTACAAGCAGACTTCTTTCCCTAGGCCAAAACAATTCTCGGGGATCATTTGTTGAATGTGGGCATCAACAGAGACAATGTGTCTGAAATACTGCAGATATTTATGGAAGGTCACTGTGGGCAAACCGAACTCACAGAGAGCTTGAAAACCAAAGCTTTTCAGGCGCACACCCCAGCTCAGAAAGCATCCGTGCTTGCTTTCCTTGTTAATGAGTTAGCCTGTTGCAAAAGTGTCATAAGGTAAGAATTTCCTTTGTGCATGTTTCTGGTGAAGCTAATAAAATGATCAGTAATAGGTTTGAACTTCTGAATGAACCTCTGTAGCAGAGTTAGCAGAGTCAACCACAAGCTATCATTCTTAAAAGAACAGGTTTCTCCAACCAAATTCCATGAAATAATTGTACTTATTTGTCATCGTTAAACTGAATATTTTATTTAGTCTTGACTCATACTAGTTTGAATAGGTAGCACATAAATTTAGGTAATGAAATGTTTTCTCAGATACTAAATATATTTGGAATATGTCATGCAATAAATTGTCCCTGAGTAATTAATGTTTTCTGCTTTGACAGTGAAATAGAAAAGAATATAGATTATATGTCAAATTTAAGAAGAGATAAGTGGATGGTTGAAGGCAAACTTAGGAAGTAAGTAATACTTCTCTAAAATATTCTAGCACCATTTCTGTTTAATTTGTTATGTGGCTTATTTGCAAAGACAAATCTCATGCTATGTAAAATGAAGTAGCAGTTTCATTTATTTAATTAAAATGGGAAATTAATTTTGTAAAGCATGTAAGTTGTTTTCGATAGTCCATTGAAGAAAAAACGGTACTGAATTAGAAGGACTCAAATTGGAAAAAAATCCATACTATGGTACTTATAAGAAATAAATTTGTTTCTTGCTTGAAGGTTTGCGTAGTTAATAAATTGGGGTGGGGGTTTTTTGGCATTAGTGAAATCTGATTGGAACAATTGTATATTTTTATTTCTGAAAGAGGATTTATAGGGCCAAGTTATTTTGTTCTGATCATCTTTAGAATTGCAAATTATTTAGGTAATGGTTAAAAAGTTTGTCATATAATTTTAAGTATTTCCTGTGGTCTGAGGTACACCTGGGGTATACTTGCCAATATTGAGGTAGTTTCTTTTGCTACGAAACAAATAGTCAAGTTTTTAAGGATGCCATTTTTTTCCATTGCACAAAACAAAATTCCATACAGCAAGTATAACAGCTCAGTCTACCATAGAATTTGAAGGGAAAGTAATTGTAAATCACAAGAGGGTTGTGTAGCCCTAAGCTACGCATAGCCAGGCTCCACTTTCTTTTCTTTAGTCACTTTTCTTTCTTGTTTAGCAAATCAAGGAATTCTTACAGTGTTTGTATTTCTAACCCTATTTCTCCTTCCCCACTCATTTTAATGCACCTCTGAAGAAAGAAGAAGTAAAGGAGAGCTACAGAAGGGAGGTAGAAGAAGTAAAAAAAGAGATATAAAGCAAATTACAGGAAGAAAAAGATCTTGACTGTAAATTTCTGTTAATGATACCGGCTCCAAATCCATACCGTGTTCATGAGTATAACTGTGGGGCCCTTGTAATAATTAACTCATATAAAAACCATGTCCTAAATCACCCTAATCATGGGCTAATTAACATTTGAAGTTGCCCTGCAGTCCCTAATGCAAGGAGGCTTCTCACCTAGGGGGGGAATTCAGTTTTCTCTTAACTGTCCTTTCAACAAATGTAAGTACAGAACTAGATTTGAGGGGCATAGCTGCTTCTCTTCTTTTATTTAGCTCTATTTAAAAAAAAAAACCTGGCAAATTTTATTTTTCTAAACCTTTCCTTTGTGACTCTCAGCTGCTCATTCTCATTCCCATTCCCATCTTATGTGATGCCACTATGTCTCTTTCACTATTCATTCATTATTGTCATGAGGGTGAGCTGAGGTAATTTCATTTTGCATCTGTTGAAGTCTTACAGAGTAAGGTATTTCATTGGTCAATCTTAAGACAACGTTTGTCCTGATCCTAGCTGTATATCACTCCTTCAGATTTTTGTATGATGTGCACCATTCATAGCTGTAGAAGATGATAAATCTTTTATTAAATATTACATTCTAGCATTCATTCACAATAGGCATAAAATACACCTGATTAGGAAAAGGCAAGATTATTCATATTTACCTTTCTTTTTCTTTTCCATCAGACTTACTTAAGCATGAATTTTCATGATCTCTTGAGTGTGAAAAAGTTACATTATATTCTTATTCTGCCTGTTCTCCCAAAGTTCATTTGCTGTGTCCCTGTTTCTTCCCCCAAAATCTAACATTTTGATATAGTTATTAAACCAAGAGATGTTGACCTTCCCATGTTCATCCATTTAGTTTTATGGCCCAACTAAGCATTTAAATTCAATTCTTTTGACCAGAGTCCAATCTTGTGTTTTCTACACTACCATAAGATGCTTCCATTAGTTAGAAAGGTTTCAATATTGGGTCATGTTATATTTTTATTGATAAAATACAGCCCTATCCTATTTGGCTAGAATAAATATATTAGACGTGATTTTTTAAAAACTGCTATTCTATTGGGCTCCAACCATAGGTATACCTTGCCAAAGATACAATAAATTTTCAGTTTCTCTGTGGACTAGAACTTTGTTGAAAACATCAGGCCAGCTGTTTACTGTCTTTGTTGATGCTGTGATTTCACCCTTCTAAGTAAATGATTGGGAAAGAAACAGTTATTTTACTTGGGGTTAGGAAGGGCAAGTGAAAGTAATTGCATACTGTCAGAACTGTCTTTTTAGTTTACTCTTGTTAGTTGAATGTAGAGAAAAGTAAAATATATTGGCTAGCAGCAGTAGAGTTTGTTTAAACATAGCAATAGATCAGTAAAAGATCTTTGGGAAGAAAATCAAAATCAAGTGGCACTTTATGCCAGATTTTGTGACTATCAATGTAAGTTTTTCATTTGTGTTTTTAATTTCTTTTGTTAATGTTTTAATTATCTTCTCCAAGATGGCTGATCTATTCTAGTACTACTTATGCTGAACTATATAATATTTTAGAATAGAATGCTGAATGAGCTTTGTCAGGGCGCAAGGACAAAATGCATAATTAATTATTTTTTCAATGATGCAGATATTTAATCTAGAGATATCTATCATTTTACTTAAGGCATATGTTGTGGTATAAAATTTCAGCCTAATATGTCCTTGGTCAAGCAGTGGGCATTTAATTATCTGCAAATTAGAACATTAAAAGTAAATTTCATCTTTTGCATTATAAGAAGAGCTTACTGAGGATAGCTAAAGATTTTAAGTCTTCCTTTTATCTTTCTTTAACTAGTCTGATAAACATCCTCCAGATGAGGATGTTTTTAAAATCATAAGCTTTGTTCCAGTCTGCTTTTTAAGAAGCCAGCTTCACTCCATCATACCCACTTGCTGTATGGAATACTGTTTTGTAGGATGGGCGAGGAAAGGAAGAAAAGGAAACTGAAAAAAATATATAGAAGCATTCAAATATCATAATTTATCTACTTTTGCCATCCTAATCCGTACTCTTTCTCCTTTCTTTTCTTTCTTGTGAAATCCTTGCCTTTTCAAAAACACACATTTTCATATCTCCTTAAATTCTGTTACATGCCAAAATATTAAAAGGGTGTGTGCAGCCTGGCTTTGAAGTACTGAATAGGTTGTTTCAAAATAATTTGCCTGTTAGATTCCTGGTAGTTAGAGCTGTAACATCTGCTGTATGGAATCTTGTTTTGTAGGGTAAGAGATGAAGGGCTACCACAACTGTACTTACTGGTATGTAAGTTTCTTTTGTTTCATAAACATGAAACTAAGGCTTCTGCTACCAGAGTGCTACAAGATAAATGCTTAATAACATATCAGATAAAGTAATATGCAGACACTTGAGAAATGATTTGTATTCATATAATCTACAACCAAGCATCAGATTTATCATTTTTTTGTCAGCGTTAGCACTGTTTTTTAAAATGTGACTGGAAAGAGGTTACAGAGATTAAGATTGACCAAAAGAAGAATACAGCTAAATACTTGTTTCTTCAGCTTAGAGGAAAGGTTCTGGAAATCTTTCTGCTGTTCCTAGCTGTTGTAAAAGAAGTTTCTACGGTACCATTCATGGTAGACCTTAAATATTTCGTGAAGAATTAAATAGGAGTAGAGATTTTGTGGTTTCTGATGATTCCCAGCAAATAAAATCAAAGAATTTTAAAGCTCTTGCTGAATAAATTTATCCCTTCAATAAAAATGGTTCTGTTGGTGAATTACATTTCTCAAGTGCTGATTCAGTAGCTGCAATAAATTATGTGACAAAAATGGTTCAAATGCATAAGGAGAATGATTTCCTCTCGGTGAAATATGAGGAAATATGTATGTGTATATTTTAGCAACACTCCATAATGCTTCTTTGTCTACAATGTGTTTGAAGGCTTAGAATCATTCATGCTAAGAAAACAGGCAAGCGAGATGTCACAGGAGGAGGTGATATAGGAGAAGAACCCCATTCACTAGGTACCCCCACACCAGGCCGAAAGAGGAGACGGAAGGGAGGGGAGAGTGATTATGATGACGACGACGATGATTATAGTGATGATCAAGCAGATGAAGATGAGGAAGAAGATGACGACAAAGATGATAAAAAGGGAAAGAAAGATATTTGTGAAGATGAGGTAGGTGTTGCTGATAAATTAGATAACTTAATATAACTTTTATAAACTATATGTGTCTTTAATGTAGCGTTATATGAAAAACCTTGACTGAAAATTGTTAAAAGAGGTTATGACAAGAGTTTGTTTGATTGTAACATCAACATTTCTTATTTACCAACTATGCAGAAGCATAAGAGGGAAGGGTTAGCAGGTCTTTATTGTTGTGTCCATTGCTGAAAATAAACTGACATTAAGTTTTTCTGTTTTTGACTAACAATGATATGCAGTTGCTTGTTAATGACTTCATGTTATGTGCAGTCAAGACTTATGGCCTATTCCGTGAACAAAGCTCACTATGATGTGTGAATGAAGCCACAGTGCCATTGCATGGACAGCTCTAGCCTTGCTGAGATTAATACGTTTAAAAAATAATTAGTTTTTTGCCATACTTGCGGCTCCCTATGTACCACTGCTATAAAGAATAGATACCCTTTGGAGACCACATCCCATAATAAATATTTATGATTGCAATGCCTTTGTGATTTTTGAGGCATATTTCATAAAATTCTGGTTTTTTAATCATGAGCACAATTAGTATAAGAAAATAATGCAGTACTGCATTTTATTTGTTGGTGATAGGATGATGGAGATCAAACGGCAAGTGTTGAGGAGCTAGAGAAACAGATTGACAAACTTACTAAGGTAACCTGAACTTCTATAAATTTAAACTTTACTCTGTCACTATAATGTAGACGAGAGTTATTTTTAAAGTGTTCTTAACTAGATCCTTAGCATTTACACACATTCACCAGGTTTTTCCTCATTGTCTTAACCAAATTTCAGTCTTATTGAAAATGAGGAAAGATGAAGCAATTTGCTGCTAATATAACAAAGTATAAATAAAGCAAGCTCTTGGACCTGGCTTAATTTAAACCTGTGAGATATTATAAAAAGGCAGAAATCCAAGGCTGTATCCAGAAGACAGCTAATTATGTTATTTGATGCTGACACAAACGTGCAAAGAGCACTACAAAAAAAAAATCATCATATTGCCTTATTCTGGGATCTGTTACTTGAATTGTATGATTGTAATGTGCTCTCTATTCTGGAGCCAGAGCAATCTTTGTATGTTTTGGAAGACTTGAATGAGCTAATGGACTGGTACTCTTGAGAGAAACTTTAACTAATATTACTCACCTGAATTATAAGAACCTCGAAACTAATTTTGTGAGTCCAAAATAACATAGGTTTTCTTTCTCAAAGTAAAACTGGTACAAACTGCTAATGGTTTTTTTGAAGATGGAAAGTTACCTTCTGATTCCATCTATAGTGAAATGATTATAATAGAACAAAATTATTAGTTTAAATAAGGAAAAGTGTTATCTGGAATTTTTGATCCTCTGCGTCTCCAGTTTGAGAGGCATGTGCCAATGTATATTCTCAGGTCTAATGTGCATTTGTCACCATTTGTTTTAACTGAAGCAAGAATATGGCATTCAGCATGTTAACTTTTTATCTGTGGATACCTGATACTAGTTTTGTCTACAGGTTATCCTAACCATAATTTATCTCAAGGCCATATAAAATATCTCATAAAAAGCCACAACTTCTCATATTAGCCTGGCTTGTTGTACTAGATGTACAAACCCTTTGCTGTATGTCATAACTGATAACATTTCATTTGTTTTCATGCATTGAAAATCTTTGATTCTTTTGTTCTCTGGAAATTGGTAACAAAAGCCCAAATTTTGCTTATGTAATGTTCCCTTCAATTTGTTTTAATTTTGTCCAGTGTGACACATCATCATCAATTAGACTCTTTCAATTTCTCAAAAAATGGAACAATAGTATTGTTTGGAAGTAACTTAAATATCCAAAAAGTTTGATGAGCTGTCTGTCATTCATTATCATAACTTTGAAGAAAATCTTTATTTTTACCATTGTGTTTTTTTTATATATACGACAGCAACAAAACCAGTACAGAAGAAAGCTATTTGAAGCTTCTCACTCTTTACGTTCAATGATGTTTGGCCAGGATCGTTACAGACGCCGATACTGGATTTTGCCCCAATGTGGGGGCATTTTTGTTGAAGGCATGGAAAGTGGAGAAGGTAATGAGCTAGATCTAAAAAGGTCAAGGCTTCCCCTGTCCAGTTGTGTCTGGTGCTGGGGCAGGGTGGGGGTGCTCATCTCTGTTTCTTAGCTGAGGGATGCAGAGTTGTCTGAAAATACTTCTATGGTCATGACTGTATGCCAAAGTGCACAGAATGCTGTTTGGCAGAAGCTGGGCCAAGAACAGGGCCACATAAGGGTTGTGTTTGACCTTCAGGGGCCAGGATAGGCGTGGCCAGCTCAACATCACTTGTGTTGGGGGCACCCAAGCTCCATTTTCAGTTGTGATGGCCTCCTGCAACCCTCTGCCAGCGAAAACTGAGCTCGAGAGGGCCACACACAGCCCTCCCAAGCTCTGTTTTTGCTGGCAGAGCCACTGCGGGCTGGTCCTTCACTGTTTCCAGGGAGGCCCCATGGGCCAGATCTAAGCACCCCCTGGGCCGGATCCGGGGCCGGGGCCTTGAGTTTTACACCCCTGTTCTTAGGCATCCCAAGGTGACATTGCTTCACCAAGGAGAACTGGAGAATGCCCACTCTGCTGGATCTAATGGGACCCACAGAGATCAGCAGTCTTGCAAGAAACCTGGCCCCATGCCCTTTAAAAGTGACTATCAACTATGCTAAAGGTATCCCAAATGCACTGTCACTAGAGAGATTGAAATTGGGAGAGAGGAAACACTGAACACTTCCTTTCTTTCCCATTGTCTGTTCCTTTCTATGCAATTCTCTCTCTTCTTTTTGCTTTTGTGAAGAAATTGTTAATGCATGTTGACACATGCTTAAAGGAGAAGTGGAGAAATGAGGGGATAAAGAATGAAAGCTTTCTTTATTTAAAAAATGGAACTGCTCTTTGAACACAGTTAATGGATTCTGGAGAGTTTACATTTCAGAATATTTGTCAGATATTTATCTGGAAGAGTCTGGTCCTCTTTATTTCCTTTATGAGGATTCATATGTATAACTTGGTTATACATTCATCCGCATTCTTTTATTTGGGTGATGCCTGTTCTGATACAAGTAGTAACACAGTTATTGAATTTATTGTACTCACCTTTCATAAAAATACACAAAGGGGAAAAGGCTTGATAACAAAAACCAATTGTATATTCCTTATGCTGATATTTGAATCTATTAGTAGCATATTAATTTTAAGGCTCTTTATAATTGTTAATTAAAAATAAGTAATTTAACCACTGAAAACATAAATAAATTAAGTAAAAATAATTTCCCTCGAGATTTCTTGAAATAAAGCATAAATATGATGGGTGCCATAGAATGGGAATTTTTATAAAAAATGTTTTGTCAGAATTTTGCTGCCAAAACAAAAATGTTCCATTGCTGGTACTAAATCATGGATTAGAAAATATTTCACCTTGTGCTAGGTACTTGTGAAATCCCTGTTTTTGTTTTCTACATACAGCCCCATTTCTTCATCCCTCATTTTGAAATTCTGGGGAAAAATTAGTTACACTAAAAGAGTATCTTTGTATTATTTTTTAAAAAAAATATTCTGCATCACTAAAATAGAACAGTAGTGCGTGCATAAGTTAGGACAAAAATTAAGGAGTAGTATAAATCTATTTCTCTTTCTCTCTTATTCAGGTTTCTACAAGCAGTGAAGTGTGTTTTATGTATCAGAGCATGCAAAAAAGGCTTTTTCCATATGAATCCCCTTTGCGTGATGCATTTAATAACACTGTTTCTTCTGTCTGGTACCCCCTCCTGCTGAAGTGTCAAACATTTTCAGTTCAGATATTAAGAGGAAGCTTTTGATTGTTTTTCCATTTCATCTCTTGAAATGAAATTGTGATCAGCCTCATACACGCTTGTTATATTCTTTTGGTTATCATTGTTGATTTTATGCTAGATGAATATCCTACCTTAAAAAATCATTCTATAAATCAAGAATATAGGGGTTTTTTAGATAAGAATGTGGTTTTTCAGCTTGAACTGCTGAAAACCAAACCCATTTTGGCTGTAAATTGAATTAATTGTCTTTCTATGCCTACAGGTCTGGAAGAAATTGCAAAAGAAAAAGAGAAGCTGAAAAAGGCCAAAAATATTCATATCAAAGAAGAAATTTTTGAGACCTCTGAAGAAAAATTAAATTGTTTAAATGCAACACATTGTAATCCGAAAGAGGATGTCAAAGAGAAGGACAGCACAAATCTTTTCCTGCAGAAGCCCGGCTCTTTCTCAAAGCTAAGCAAACTTTTAGAAGTAGCAAAAATGCCTCCCGAGTCGGATGTTCTGGCCCCCAAAGCCAATGGCAGTGCAGCAAATGGGTGCTCGCTGGCCTATCAAAATAGCTCTAAAACCTCATTGTGTAGTCACCAGGCCACTTTATCACAAAGCAGCAATGAACGGTCTGATCCGAATCATCTTTTTAATCCTGTGGCAACCGGGCCAGGGAAATTTTATAGTTCTCCATTAATTTCAAATGACCAACTGTTAAAGACTCTTACAGAAAAGAGCAGGCAGTGGTTCAGCCTCTTACCCAGAACTCCTTGTGATGACACTTCTGTTACCCACCTAGATTCACCAGCTGCTGCTGCTACTTCTTCTTCATCTCTCACTCCGCATTCTCACCCTCCATCCAAATCACCCTCACCTGTTCCATCTCCACTTATTGGTTCAGCCTCTTCACCAAGCCCAATAGGATTAAGTCCATTTGCCTTGTCACCACTTCAGGTAAGCATTTTATTCCATTTTATTCCACGAGAAGTTTCATCCTGTGTGCTTTCTACAGGAAAAAAAAGAGTATAGATGGATGCTAAGAATATTGATAGGAATCCTGATTACCATTTGTTGTAAAGGAAGGAAGTTAATTACTAGTTGTGGGCATATGAGTGTGAAGATCTTTGGGGTCTGGTTGGGTAGAGTGGGTGATGCAGGGAGTTGTAAGGAGGAAAGGAATTGGTTTAATCATCACTCTCCTTTTCTCTCACCAGCTTCTCTTGATTGGAATCTCTTCCAAAATTCAAACCAGTGGTTGAGTTCATACATTGTACTAAGTCCTAATATGATTTATTTTGTTTTGGCTAATGGAATATTTGAAATCATTCTAGCTGAGCCAATCATTATAGTTTGTAAAGCACGGTTTATGTTATACAACTACTTGTCAATTGAGCCACTGTGACTTTTTCAGTGATCCATACTTAAAACAAACTATGGCTTAGTATAGAGTGTGAACTCAGTTATGGATATTTGATATTTATCTGTGCAGAGTTAGTATAGGTGAAACTTCACTGTAATATCCAAATCTAGACAGTTGTGTAAAACCTCAATTTTAACAAACCATTCCAGGGGAGGGAGTTTGTCTTTTTTCTGAATATCCATTCAATTTGAAAATACGTTATACACAGCAATTCCCATTATTTTTGTAATTAAGTAAAGTAATACAAATTATGTAAATACCATGTCTTGTCCTGATTTCATATGCTACATTAGTTCAAGGGTGTGGAGAATTGAGACAGAAATGTCTATTATATCTAAAGTTTGTTAAATGTAGTTAGCTGCTGGTACCTTTGGTGTACGTACTGTTTCCGTACAAACTAGAGTGGGGGAGGTGGGATCCCTGCTAACCTCTTTAAATTAGTTATTTGCACAATGCCCTGTTTCATCCTTGTAAACTTTGTCTCCAAGAAGATGCAACCACACCTGCAAATTTCTGCCAAGAAATAAGAAGGCCCCTCCCACCTGATATCCTGTTTCCCTGAAAATAAGACCTTCCCGGATAATAACCCCAATCGGGCTTTTGAGCGCATGCGCTAAAATAACACCACCACCCTGAAAATAAGCCCTCCCCGAAAATATTTAAATGCCTGTACAGCCGGTCCCCGCCATTTCCTCTCGTTAGGGTTAGGGAGACAGAGCTGGAAATCAAGTAAGATGGCAAAAGGAAGCCCCATTTTGTTCTACGCGCCTCAAAATAATAAGACCTCCCTGAAAATAAGGCCAAGAGCTTAATTCAGGGTTCAAAAAAATATAAGATAGGGTCTTATTTTTAGGGAAACATGGGTAGGAGTTCAGCACTGCAATCCTATATTTACTTTACTCAGATTTGGCTGGCACCCATCCCTCAGAAAACATTACTGTGCATGCAAGTTGTATTCACTTCTGAAAAGGTTTTAGAAAAGAAAACGGCTATTTATTAATTTCCCCATTATAAACATGGCATGCGTCAAAAAAGGGGCTAAGGGGTTTTTTATCTGGGTTTTTAAAAAAAATCTTAAGGGGTTCAGGGGGAATTAGAATGGATTTAGGGGGAAATCCACCAGGGTTAAGACCAGGCCCTGCAAATGGTTATGGCAGTAAAGATACCGATTCAAGGACTAGAGAAGAGAACACAACTCCATTCATGGTGGGTTGTTCTATCTGCACTGTACGGGGGAGGGGCAGATATAGTGGAAGCAGGGGACCATATTATGTTCGGGGAGTGCGCACTCACTATCTTCGAGCAATCGCACACTCCGGTCCCCAATGCTTTTCTCGTTCTCCTGGTGGCTCAGATCCACAGGACCCGAGCCTTCGGCTGATGTTATATGACGCCAGGTCCGTGATAAATAAAGGCCCCCTCATCTACGATCTTATTCAAGAGCGGGGAGCGGACCTGGTGGGCATTTCAGAGACCTGGCTGGGCTCAGAAGGAGGGGTGCCCCTAGTTGAGATGCGCCCGCCAGGTTTCCAAGCATTTCATCAGCCGAGGGCCCAGGGGAGGGGTGGAGGAGTGGCTGTTATTATTAACGAGAATCTTGTCCCGAGGGAGGCCACTGTTCCTCAGATAGACGGATGTGAGTCCCTCCTTGTGAAGTGGGGCCACAGGATGC
>JANHZT010003400.1:34446-48087 GCA_032468215.1 Stegonotus admiraltiensis | reverse complement strand
GTGAGATTTGAACTTGCAGTAATTGCAAGCAGCAGATGTTAATAAGAGTGTTTTAGTCCACTGTACTACCAAGGCTCCTAATTCACTGCTAGTAGCCAATCCACTACTACTCTTGAACAATTAACATTTTAAACATCAATCAGAGTCTTTAAATATTTGGTCATTTCCTTCTAAGCATCCATGAACTGAAACCATCAGTAAAGGAAGTCACTGCCACAGTCCATAAACTCTCAAATGTAATTTATCTTTTATTTACTGCAATAGCAATAACCACATTCCAGCTGCTGCAAACATTTTGGAACCGCTTCTTATACAGTGAACAGATTTGTTATCATTGTAATTTAAGCAGAATCTGCAGAACTGAAAATATGTTTAAGCGGTATCATGACATGGAGCATATGAAGTTCATTTACAGTTCAACCCTCTACGTGTTCTTTCAGAAGACTGCCCTGCTGAGATCAATAGCACTTATTCCAGGTAAATGGGTATAAATCTTCAAGTACACAATTGCCATAAATGACACATAAAATAACAGAGGAAGCCCAAGAAGGAGCAGTGGCAGCATTTACTAGCCAAGGTAATACGATGCAAAGTTTGTACTAGAAATACAATGCATATACTGGTAGCTGTGTGAGGAATCCTATTCATGTTCACAAAAATAGTAATAGATTTAATTCTATAAATATCAATACTATAATAACTTAATAAACTTGAAACTTTATTTTTGATACCACTTACAAATTGACTTGCCATTCAGTACATTTTTAAATATACTTGTTATCCAAGGGATACTCCAATTTTGTGCAAAGCACAGAACAAATTTTCTTTACATTAACAAAACTTTTAATTCTGGTTGTCAGAAGGGATACTTACATATCACTGATGACTAGGCAAGTAGCTATTGGACATTTATTGGTTTGGATCTCAACACTTATCTGTGAATATGACTGTCACTCAGGCTTCCTCCACTGAAGGAAGAGATGTAGAGATTTTCACTAATTCCCTGTCTTCTATATAGACACACAGACTTGCACATACACTGCAAATTTTATACAATCAAGGCAGTGGTGGGTTTCAAAAGTTTATACTACCGGTTCTGTGGGTGTGGCTTGGTGGGCATGGCATGGGAAGGAAACTGTAAAATCTCCATTCCATCCCCACTCTAGGGGAAGGATAGTGCAAAATTCCCATTCCCCTCCACTCCTGAGGGAAGGATATTGCAAAATCTCCATTCCCACCCCATTCCAGGGGAAGGATACTGTAAAATCTCTATTCTGTCCCCAATCCAGGGAAAGGATACTGCAAAATCCCCATTTCCTCCAGATCAGCTGGGACTTGAGAGGCAGAGAATAGATGGGGGTGGGGCCAGTCAGAATTTTTACTACCGGTTCTCTGAACTACTCAAAATTTCTGCTACCGGTTCTCCAGAACTGGTCAGAACCTGCTGAAACCCACCTCTGAATCAAGGATGTGGAAGCCTTTTATCGGTTAACAGAATTCCATTGAGAGAACATTCCTAAGAAGAAGCATAAATTTGAATCTAAGCCCCTGCTATTGTTTTATTTATATATTTATTAAAATTGTTTGCCACTTATCTCCCTTTGAAATGACTCTGGGCAGCTTAGAACATTATGTGGGAAAAAATGTCCATCTGGTTCAGTTCCAAACCAGGAGAAAGGCACTGGAGACAAAATGGAGGCTGATTGGAAAGAAGGTCCATTTATTGATGAACAGGACCACTAGAGTTTGTGGTTCTGGTGCAGCTGACAAAATGGTGTTGAAAGTGGGTGGCTTTTATACCTTCTTTTTGGGCTTTGTATTTGAGCTTCCTGTTCATGTGCAAAAACATGTATTCTATTGACTGTTGTAGGGATTATGTAGGAGTTCTGGCTAGCTCTATAGGCAAAGGGGAAAATGGAAATCCTAGATGTTTGTCTGAGCTCCCACGTTTAATTGAGGTTTGCTGGGGGTGGTGCAACTGAAAGGGGCAATTCCTATTGTGGTTGAGGGCTAATTCTATTTTTCTTCAGACCTTGCTGCAGGGAGTTTCAAAATATCCTGTCTTGAATAGATTTCTGCCTCCAGTATTTGCTTTGCCTATGAATAGAGCTATCTAGATACCTGGCTTCTTTCAATATCTCTTAAGTGCTGACATCTCCTGTGGCCTATTAAGAAAAGTAGGGGTTGCTTTCTGCCTCTAAAAACATGTTTCTCCATTTCTTCTTTTGGGGAACTATAATATTATGCCTTTTTTAAAAATATTCCTCAAAATATTTCATTCTTCTACGAGGGTGGGTGGGTGCTGACGTTCTACAATTAAAAGCAATAAAATCATAAAGAATAAATATTTCTAAAGCAATAAAAATAGAATTACCATCCATAGTATAGTTTTGAAGCAGGAAAAACAACAAACAACACATTTGAAATTTTATTGAGTCACTTTTATATTTTAGCTGCCCTCCCCTCCCATTTCTGCAGTCATCCAATGAAGATGAATAGCCTGGGATCCAGGACAGATAAAAGGAAGCACTTCATACCACACATAGTTATACTATGGAGTTTCCTACCAGCTAATGGCCACTGATAGTTACACCTTAAAATTATATCTGATTTACCACTATTGGAGACAGGATGTTTCTTTAGGAACTCCTTCCGAATGATTTAGTAAAAGGCAGCAGTCATTTATCAACTTTATGGATGACCACTTAATCAAATGACATGAAATCTAACACATCTTTATCCCATCAAATATTTAAAAATGTAAGTTCTGATTGGAACTCAGATTTGACTAAACATTTAAAATCTTTACATTCCTGATTATTCTCTGAGTGTCAATAAACTATATATAATTGGATTTAATCTCTAAAAGCTATTATTAACTACCAGAAGCCTATTTGCAGCAGCACCTTTTATTAAAATAGTAGGCAAATGACATTCTATCTACTGTATGTGCTTAGAAAGAACTAGGGCATTATTATAAGCTATCACACTTGACATGTGTAGATATGATAGATAACACAACCACCCACCCACACAAACACTTCTAGAGAAATGAGTGTCTTCCTGTGCTACATCAGGAATACTTGGATCTGGCAACCCAATGGATCAGGTTAATACTTCTATTAGGTGTTTATGTTGCAATCATTACAGCCTTGAAATTTAGACTGGAAACTGTTGAATGTCTGCCAGTTGAAAATCTAGAAACTTAAGTTGACCAAGTGCAATTTCCTCCAAAATACCTTTAAGCGATTTTTAAAAGGGGTTTAGCTCGAAGTCTGCAAAAGACCAATTAGTCTTAAATATACAAATGCACAGAAATGGACAGATTATCTATGGAAATTAAGGAAACGGAAGATACCGAGTACTATTTAGTTTGGAATAGATCGTATTCCTGGATGGAGAGTAAATCTAAAATGTAGGTGATGTTTTGTCACGAAACCGAATTGTGAATAGAAGTTATTATAACTTAGATAAGGATGTTTAGTGATAGACAGAAGTAGAAGTTGTGTATGGAAGTTAATTAGGATAGAGATACCGATGTAGAAAAGCTGTTATTAGTATTTTGATGTGTTTGTTTTTGTTGTTATAGTTTTCTATTTTTTGCTCTTTTCTATTTTTTGTACTGTGTATTTTAACGTTGGAAAATTCAATATTTTTTTTTAAAAAGACCCATTAGTCTTTAATTCGGCCGCATTTATTGGACTATTACGGCTCGCAACCCTCTTTTTTCCCCATTTTGTGTTAAATACAGTTTCCGCCTGTGTCACGCCTCACGTACAAGTACTGTACAGGATGGGAGAAAACTGGAACGGAGTTTCCAGACTTTGTTTAGCATGGTGACGTCACGTCACCAACACGCGGCCCCCCCTCTTTATTTTGCTTCCGCGTTCTGAGGAGACGGTCACGTGAGCACAGGTTCGCCCGGTTTTTAAACTGTACAGCACTTCCATCTTTCCCCTCCGGAGAGAAGCGATGGGCGTGGCCACGTGATCTTGTTTTGCTTCTGATCTTGTTTTGCTTCTGACCGGTCGAGTGTCCTCGCGCCGCGCCGCCTCGCTCAGTTCCTCGCGGACAGAACGGGCGAATTCCCGAAGCCGTCGCGCGGCTATAGGTGGAGGTAGGAATAAGAGTTGGATAGAGTTGGAAGGAGGTTTTCCCTCCCCCCCACTCCCGGATAGGAGGGCTGAGGCGTCACTCCTGAGAGTGCCGGGGGCCGTTAGAACGAGAGCGCCCCCCGGTGGTGGGTGGTCCCCTGTTTGTCTGTCACAGCCACTCTATTCTGCTGCCCCCCCCCCGCTTCTGGAAAGAGGAAACGGGGAAGTGGGGCCTCTTAGTGTTAGTCTTAAGACTTTGAAAGGGTCGCTCCTCTGCCTTGATAATGTTCGTTTCCAAGTACGTCTCTCTCGAACATGTGAATCAGACAGATTTAAGTGTCAGGGACTTCAGGAAGCGATTCTGACGTTGCAGGTGACTGTGAGGTTGGAGGCTACCATCCTCTGTCTCCAAAGCAAAATCCAAATAGGCATTTATTTCCAGTGTGCCTGTTTAATAGGAGACCTACTACAGCGCCCATATGTTCTTGGAAAAAATAAAAAGACAAGCCTGAAAAAAGGGCAAATCTGAAAGAGGTTTGTTCATAAGGAGAGGGGAAAAAAAGTTAACTGTGTATGTTTAAAAGTTTGCTTTTACAAAGGGCAATTCAAGAGCAAAACCAAGCAAAGAATTAAATTTAAAGGACGCCTTTCTAAAATAAAGAATAATGGACAGTATGCAATGTAAGCCATAAATTTATGGTTTGTTATTTTGGGTTTAGCTTTTCACCTTCACTCTGATTTAAAACTAGTGACAAAGCATTTTTTTGTGAGGACTAATATTTTGGTAATGATGGATCAGGTTTCTTAGTAGAATGTTCAATGAAGGGTAACTTAATCCAGAAATTACAAATCAGTAATTTTTGATTTTTGGTTCTCTTTATTTCAGGTAACTTTATATCACCAAATGGTTAAATTAATTTGCACTTTGGCAGACCACAAAGATGATATCAACTATTGTGCCTTCTCTTCTTCCTATTTGGCTACATGCTCCTTGGACAAAACAGTCCGTCTGTATTCATTAAACAATTTTGGTGAGGTTCCTTACTCACCACTGAAAGGCCACACTTACGCTGTCCATTGCTGTTGCTTCTCTCCTTTGGGACATATTTTGGCTTCGTGTTCTACAGATGGCAATACAATTTTGTGGAATACTCAAGATGGGTTGAAAGTGGCAGTACTGGAACATCCCTGTAGAAACCCTCTAAGAATTTGTCGATTTTCCCCTGATTCTACATATTTAGTTTCAGGAGCAGCTGATGGAAGTGTAAATGTGTGGAATGTTCAGACACTAAAATTGTATAGGTGAGTATATCAAATCTGTGGCTATTAGAATTTTTTTTTCAGAATTACTATCTTTATTTGTATTTCATGCTTAATATAATGGGAGAAGTTGCATTCCCATTTCTACTCCAATAAGCTGTCTTAGCCATGTGAACCAAACCTCAAGGGAGTTTTAGGCCCAATAAGTGTTGATGGTACCACATGGGAAAGGCTGATCAGACTGTCTCATTTAGTGATGAAGTTAGGACTGCTTCTGTGAAAGTCAGGGCAAACTTGGACTTCAATGGATTGAAGAGAATTCTTGAAATTCAAGTATTGCAGGAAAGATTTTGTTTCTGTTTGTTTTTTTAAAATAACATGTCCTTCTGTACAATATCATGTTTAAAACCACTTTATCAAGTATGAAACAATGCAGTTTTATATTGGCATAATTATTATTTTAGGTATAAGATATCTCAATAAGAATGATAAATTTTCTTGTGCTGTATTCATGTGAATCAGTCAACTCACTGGACATAATGCTAAATTGTGGCTCTAGCTCAGGGGTGAAATCTACTTACCTTCCCTACCGGTTCGGAAGTGCATGCGCCATCATCAGGTCTGATTTTTGACCTGCGCATGCAGTTAAAACCAGGAAGTAATGATGTCCTGGCAGGTGGGTGGAGCTTCGTGCTGTCACCGCTACTGGTTCGTTGAACCATGCGCCGCTACTGGTTCGCGCAAGCCAGGCAGAACCGGCAGGATTTCACCACTGCTCTAGCCCACCTTTCCTTTGGTGCAACTGCAATATCCTGTTCTGAAGTTTTTGTTTCCATGAAATTAACAACTACTTGCCTATTATCTGAATCCTGGTATATTTTAGAATAAACCCATTACAAACTAAGTTAATGATTCTTGCTTACTCTAAATAATTATAATTAAGATTTAACATAGTTTAGAATTTACATTTAATATAAAATGGAGCAAAAAAAGGAGTATATGTAGTTTCCTAAATGTCAATGAGGCTTTTTAAATATAGCCCTGGCCTTGACAAGGAATTAACAATAAGTCTTGATATTTTATAATTACACAAATTAAAATGTTACAGTACATTTGTAGGCAGCTTAGATATTGCTCCTTTTACATTTAATTTTTTTTCCCCAAACATGTAACAGGGTTTTAACTACCAAATTCCTTTATTCTTGCTTTTTAGATCTGGTAGTGTTAAAGATGGATCATTGGTAGCTTGTGCGTTTGCTCCTAATGGACGTTTCTTTGTGACGGGATCATCCTGTGGAGATCTAACTTTCTGGGATGACAAAATGAAGTGCTTATATAATGAGAAAGCTCATGATCTTGGTGTTACCTGCTGTGACTTTTCTTCAAGCCCACATTCTGGTTAGATAATTTACTATTTAAATAAATCCTTTTTTAATATCTTGTCAGTTCCAGCCTTAACTTTTACTTGTATTCTTGTCCTTAGTGTCTATAACTGATGAATATAAACTCCTTTTGAAGTTTCTCTCTAATTCCATTGTAATGGATTTAAAGCCACTTTTTTTCCTTAAGTAATATTTCTTGTCTAGTGATCTGTCTCTTTTGCAGTATGTATAACATGTAAGACTGTGATCTTAAAAGATATTTACTGTGGGTAAGCCCTATTGGTCACAGTAGGAATTAATTCTTAGAATATATGCAGAGGACTGTATTGTGTAAAAAGTTTATCACACTCTTGTTTCTCTTTAAAGAATTGTGCTTGAAGTAGAAGAGAATTTTGTCTGCAATTAAAATCATGTGAAATTATTTATTATTTATTATTTATATATTTTTATTTGATTTAATCTCATTATTTTACTTTATAAGTAATTCAAAGCAACAATCATACATAATGCCGCTTTGCTTTCACTGAACACACTTTAAAAGGACAATAACTTAACCTCTCTTCATATGAAAGATGTCAAATTCAAAGCAATTAATTCCCCCCCCCCAATAAACGTGGTTTTGGAATTGCTAATTGGCTTCTACTTGAATATTCTATAGACAGTTCATCTAGTCTTATGATTTCAAATTCCAGTATCATAGGAAAATGTTAACATCCATATATCAAATTAAGTCCTTCTAAAATATATATACTATTTTTAAAGTTATCATCAATAAAATTGTAATGAAAGATGTCCATTTATCCTTGCCTATTTGGGATTCCTTGTGTGGAATCCCAAATAGGGGCACACCTAAATAGGTGTGTGAATTGAAGGGACTATATAGAACTATTATTGTTATGTTATGGAAAAAACACTTCCATTCTAGCATATTTTTATTGCTTTCATGGAACACAAAGTTGGTAAATTCAAGAACTGTCTGCTTTACAACACAAAACAAACTAGATATTTGTTCAACTTTCAACCATTTGTTTAGCAACTGCTTGAAGTTACAGTGGCAGAGAAAAAAGTGTTTTATAATCAGTCCTCACACTGATAATTGTCGTAAATATCCTAATAGTCATGTGATCAAAATTTGGGCACTTAGCAATTGACATGCATTTACGGTAGTTGCAGCATCCTGGAGTCATGTGATTGCCATTTGAAGCCTTCCCAGCTGGCTTCTAACACGCAAAATCAATGGGGGAAGCTGGATTTGCTTAATGGCCACATGATTCACTTAATAATTGTGGTTACTCACTTAACAACTGTGGTAAAAAAAGGTAATAAAATCAGGCATTCCTCATTTATCAACTGCCTTGCTTAGCAACAGAAATTTTGGTCACAATTCTGGTCATAAGTCAAGGACTATCTGCATTACATATAGTCCACAAGATTTTTGAGTTATGCGAGGCAAACTTCTAATTATGCTTAGTTTACTAGAAGCAGGTGTTGAAAAATATATAAAACCTTATTTTGTTATGTTTCTCATACATTTCTCATCCATTTCTGGATATATATCTATTTTATCAGATAAGCAAGATGCTGATTATTTCAGAATGGCATCTTCTGGTCAGGATGGCATAATTAAGATCTGGCTCATTTCATCTTCTGATTCTACAGGTATCTTGAATTTAAAAATGCTTATTCTTTAAAAAATTATTTGCCTTTCCACTGCTTGGATTTTTAATTAGGTCTTGTTCAAACAAACCCGTAAGACAAAAAAAAAGTATCTTACTGAACAAGTGAATAATCCTTTTTGATAATAGTATAAAAAATAAAGGAAATAATTGATGTTACATTACAGTAAAGCAACATATTACAATAAAGCAATAAAAACACCAACAACACAGAGAGAAAGGTAAAGAAAGTAATCATTTTTAAGAGAGTGTGAAGCTTTTTCATTTATAATTATTCATTATTTTGATTGATATTAGAATGAGGGTTAAAAGTTATATTTTTCATTCATTAATATGATTATCAATTCATTAACATGCATTCATTAATAATATCCAGTGGTGTATGTCTCTGTCAGATCAAATTACCGTATTCCCTATTTTGGTTCCAAAATTGACTCTAAAGAGCTTCCAAAGCACATTTGTGGGTGGGGAATGGCAGGATGATCAGAAAAAATTGTTGTGAAAGTAGAATTTTTTTTAAAAAGCCTTCCATTCCATTCCATCCTATTCTCATTGCTCTCATGGAATACAGAACTAGAAAATTAAAAAGCAGCCAGATTTGCAACACAGAACGCAACCTAGATACTGCATTGTGCAGTATATTTTACTTTGAATTCAAAAGTGACAGGGTTGCAATTTGATTAAGAATATTTTCATTAAATATTTGTTCACCTTTCAATGTTTAGGATTTGACCTGAGATGTAGATGTACTTTAAGTGGACATACTGCCCCCGTTCTGGCTTGTGCTTTTTCCTCCAATGGGCAAGTTTTAGTTACTGGGTAAGAATCTTTGTTCAATTTATATGTTTTACTTCTGCGGTTGGTTTGCTCAGAAACCCATTTCTGTGTTTATAAAGATAGACTTTTTTTTAGCTTATTTCTAAATTGATAAGTGCTATGATGCTATTGACAATACTGAACATGACATCCATCTTAGCTCATGAATCATTTTAAGGAGAAGGCTGTTTGAAAACCGTGTTGAGCATTTGTAATGAACTCAAAATCGTTATAGACCAATCTCCAAAATTTAAAAATGTAAGGAAAATATATTTGCAAGTTTTGTACCTATCATCAAACTTTCTGTGTGAATTAAAAGAAAAATGTGTTGATGGCATGCTTCCATTAAATACATTTTCAACACATAAATTTTTGCAACAGAAAGTAAATATAAACAATCATACATTTAATTTGCAATATCAAAAAAAATGTTCCTACTCAAATGTTAATTGCTTTTGCAGAAAGGTTTATTCTACATTAATATAGTGTATTTCAAGGTTATAGAGCAAGGCAGCTCTAATACTACCTTCGTTCAACCAAGCAGTGGATCAGAACTACAGGTAGTCCTTGAGTTATGACTGAGCCTAGATTTATGGTCATAAGTCATTCCAGTTATTAAGCGGGTCACTACATGTGTCTGATTTTGCACCCTTTTTTGCAGCAGTCATTAAGTGAGTCACCACAACTAAGTGAACACAGCGGCCGTTAAGTGAATCCATTGTCTTCAGTAGGCAGTTTTCCTGACGAAAATGCTGGTTTGGGGGTGGGGGACACATTGTAAATTGCACCCAAAATGTAATCGCAATGGAGGCTGTTGGAATTTTGGGTTGTAAGTAGGGGGCCATCATAACTTCAAATGGTCACTAAGCAACTGGTCATAAGTCGATGACTACCTGTACACAGAATACAAATCAAAGCCAACAAGCAAAATCATTTAAGAAGTATATATTACTCCTTCTAGTAGAAATAACTATCAAATTCTTAATTATTGGATTCTCAGCTTTTAAAATGTTCGGCAGATTATTTTGATGGTTCTAATCCTTCTGGTTTTCTTTTCATTCCCTTTGAGTTGCAAAGGAGGTTATTGAACAGTTAACTATTCATAATAATCACTGCGCTGTAGTACTGAACATTTTGCTCACTGTTTGCTGTTCATATTATTCTGATTCTTGTACAATTAAAACCTTTCTTTAAATACAGAATGATGAGTACTGAGACAGTTATGTTATTTCATCTTTTTTTCATATTAGATCTGTGGACAAGACTGTAAAGATTTTTGAAACTGTAAGTATTTAAGTATCTAAGAGGGAAAGCCCTCGTTATGCAAGGATAACAATATATTAACATTCTTTTTTCTGTTAGTAGGCATTGCAAAAATTGCTTTTTCGGTAACTGTTATTTTTATTTTATTCTATTTTAAATTGTAAAAAGTCAAGCGAAAGAGTTCTATACTTGTAAGCCTAATCATAAGTCCTCCACACTTCTATAGGAGTTGGGCAACTAAACCATCCTATAAAAAGTATTCAAATCCATATCGTTTAATTCACATGTTTTTAAATAGTATACAAACAGTGAGCTGTATGAATTAATATTGTTCCTGATTTTTCAGGTGTAGATTTTATCTGCCCCTGTTACATTGTCATTTTCATTTTTTTTTCTGCGGTGAATAAGTCTTGGTTTCAAGTTTTTATGTCTGAAAGAAAAGCAAAAAATGCCGTTTTAAGCCCTCTGATCAATTTCATGTTTTGGGTTTTCTTAATCATTGTGAGATCCACTATGTCTTGTCCCAGCAATCCATTAGAAAATATAGATCAGAATTACAGAAATTAAATATCTCCCACTAACACTATTTTCATTGCCAGTCTTCTGTATTTTTCTTTTCCTTTCTGAACCTCTTCTGTGGACTGGAAGAATCAATTTATATGAACTTAGCTTCTTGGATAAGTTCATGTAAACATAAAATGGCAGACAAATTTGGCAATTAAAAAAAATAGATAAATACTTTCTGAGAGGTGAAAGTTGCAATAAGGAACTTGACTCCTAGCATTTACAAATGCCAAACTAGTGTGTTCCATAATAAGCTATTATGTAGGCCAGGTATTTGCTTTAGGCTTTTTTTTCCCCTTTGAATCTGCTTGTTGTTCCTCAGAATTATTTATAAAAAATATTTAGAATATTTATGTCACTTGTTGCATTACAGTTTCAAGTAGTTTACAGGGTGTAGGACAAGGGTAGGTTTTACTTACCTTTACTACCAGTTTGCAATGGGATTGTGCGCGCTCGCTTTGCTTGCATTTGTGACTTTTGCGCATGCAAAGATCGCCAATGACGATATCCAGGGCAGTGGGCGGGGCCTCCCGCTGGTTTTACTACTGGTTCTTGCGAACCGGTCCGAACCAGGGGCAACCCACCCTTGTGTAGGAAAAAAAGTTTCCCTTCTTGACAACCAGAAAATGCTCTACTTCATTAAAAACTATATCTTTAATTCTTTTCGTTTTTTTAAAGATGGGTTATATCCAAGGTCAACTGTCTGCTGGCAGATAAATTTCATGAGCCATTTACCAAAATAGATTTAGGGGGCTGCAACTTTCTGATGCAGACAGAAAAATTTTTGGGAGGGCAGGAAACAAAGGCATTTTTAATATCAAATGTACTGTTAATGTGAAAAGGATTGCAGTCTCAATTGAAACGTGACACTGTAGTATTTTTTTCTCCATGCACTTTTTGATTACCTAGAGGAATATGTCTATCTTTAAATGATACAAAAGTTTTAGTTACTGTTAGTCCAAATGTCTTTGAAAGTTAAAAATACAAAATGGGGATTTGATATACCAAATTAGCAAGATAGATTCTTTGGCTTTGTAAAGACAAGTGATGGGCAAGTTGTATAAGCAGTTGTGTGATAGTGAATATACAGTGAAATATTGTACAGTACTGAAAAACGAGCATGTACTTGCTATCTGTAAGTTTTTTATTGCAAGCTTGTTTTTTTATACAATCATGGGACATTTAATAGTCAATTTTGGAATATTTCCCTAGTTTTTCTGAGGTAAATTTGAGTACTGTATGTATAATACTTCAATTTCTTATTTTAGATAAATTTTAGAGAAAATTATGAATTGAAAAAATAATAAAGAATTATGGCACCTTAAGAATGAACAAAATTATTATAGAAAACTATATACTGACACTAGTGCTTTAAAGCTGACTTTGTATAAATATACAGAAGTATGAAGGCTATTGCTTAACGCATTGTAAGCCGCCCTGAGTCTCCGGAGAAGAGTGGCATATAAATCAGTCAAAAAAAGGAAAAAAAAGAAATAGCTTTTCCAATGGAAGTAGAACAATGTTTGTGAAGGGTAGCATCTAGTGGTCAAGATGTTAATTACAGGATTTGTTATTCACATACAGGTGGCATCATAATTAATTCTAGTCACATTTATGTTACTTCTTCATATTTTTGAAGAGTATCGTAATTGTAAATATATATATATATAAACATTGGATAGAGGTTTTTCTAAAAATGTTCTGCAAGAATGTCCCAAAGGTGCTTTTTTAAGAGGCAACTGGACTTTCTGGTTTTTTTTCCTTTTGAAGATGTTTTGCTTCTCATCCAAAAAGCTTCTTCAGCTCTAACAGGATGGTGGGGGAAGTGAAATGTCTTCAAAAGGAAAAAACAAGAAAGTCCAGTTGCCTCTTGAAAAAGCACCTTTGGACAACCATGACCTGGATGACTCAGAATCTCTACAGACTTTTAGCTATTCAACTTGGGATGAACACCCTTTGAATGGTATGGGAGTAGGAATGGATTTCCAGAAGAAAAAAATTGCAGACTACAGGAACCAGGAGCACTATTCAGGTGACCCTGAGGACACAGATAAACCTCCAAGTGCTTCAACGACCCTCTAAAAGGATGCAAATGTCCAGCTGTCTGCATGGAATAAAAATCCTTCCATTCTCATCCAATAAGCTTCTTCAGCTCTGGCAGGACATTGGCGAATGGAAGGATTTACACTCCTTGCAGACAGCAAGACCATTTGATAAGCCCAGTTGAGTAAGGGATACCTGCAGTTTTGGAATTTTTCTCTGTGTTTGATAAAGATTTACTGCAATTTTTAATGGATTCAGTTTCCTGTATTACAGATATCTGTAAACGTATTCTGTACATCTGTAGTCTTTGGATATAAGAATGGTGTAAAGTTAGTTGTAACTTCCCTTATTTTGTTTGTTTGTTTGTTTTGGACAGAACACTGGGAGCAACCTGCACATTTTGACTCAGCATACCAGGTAGGCCATTAGCATGTATTAGTATATTGCTATATAGTATTATTATTATTAGAGCTCTGGTGGCTCAACAGACTAGTAGTCTGTTATTAACATCTGCTGCTTGCAATTACTGCAAGTTCAAGTCCC
>JANHZT010003399.1:44044-57847 GCA_032468215.1 Stegonotus admiraltiensis | reverse complement strand
TTCACCGTGCATTGAAGACCCTCTTTTTTCAGCAAGCCGGGCTGGCCTAAGTCTAACTGTGATTTTAATTGGGATTTCTAAAGTGGGTGTTTTAATTGTCTGGCCAAATTATTTAATTATTTTAATTGTTTTTAATTTTTGTATTGTTTGTATTTTATGTCTGGCTGTTCACCACCCTGAGTCCTTAGGGAGAAGGGCGGTATATAAATTGAATAAATCTAAATCTAAATCTAAATCTTTGATTTCTATTCTATTATCCGCCAATGGCAATTGGTATTGCCATTTCAATTGTCCACACTTCCTTTTTTTCAACCACAGGTAATTCTGGTATGTTATGCCCCAAGATTTTATTAGTATTAGCAGTTTTTTAACCTGCTCATTTTCAATTCTGTGTTCCCATCCTTTTTTATTACAGATATATTATACTTTTTACAGATGTTCCAGTGAATCATTTCGGTGACTGTGTTATACAGTATCATTGCTTATGATCAGTTTATGTGGTCTTCTTGCACCAGCTCAATATATGAGTTACTGGATTTTTCTGCTTCTTTGCATAATCTGCACATTGAATCATTTGATGATATGGCCTTAATTGCATTAATTTGAATAACTTGCTCTTGAGAGCAAAAATCAAACCTTTAGTTCCTTTTATAAAATGTTCCAGTTTATAAGCTATTCCAAAGTTTTATGTTTTCCACTTTTTCTTTGATCTTTTGTAGAAATTGACCATGTAATGCTTTTGTTTGTTTGTTTACATTATTTCAATATTCATATTTTGCTGCCTGTGAATTCAGTAAGTTCCAATTTTTAACTAGTTTTTGGTTGTCTTTTATGTAATCAGCTGTACCTACTTTTCTTCTAAACTAATCAAGGACAGAAACAACCTAGAACTAAGGATAAATTTGCTGACAGTTAGAACAATTAATCAGAGCCTACAGAAGTTGTCAATGGTCCAACACTGGAATTTTTAAAGAAGAGATTGGACAACCATTTATCTGAAATGGTGTAGGGCTGTGATGGTGAGCCTATGGTATGTGTGCCACAGGTGGCACACAGAGCCAGGTCACCTGGCATGCCAGATCAGCCCTTCTAGGAGTCTCTGGAGGCTAGGGACAGCAAAAAAGTCACTTCCTGTCCAACTGGAAGTTGGGAAACGGGCCATTTCGGGCCTCTGGAGGGCCTCCAAGAGGTGGGGAAGGCTGTTTTCGCCCTCCCCAGATGCATAGAGAGGATCTGGAGCCAGCTGAGAAAGAAAAACGGGCCTACCGGGTCATCATGTGCCAGGAGCGGGGGGAGGGGGGTCACGCACACATGCAGGGGCCGGGTTGCATAGAATTATGGGTGTGGGCACGTGTGCGTGTGAACCTCCTCTGCACCTCCCCTTCCTGACATGCAATGGCAAAAAGGTTAGCCATCACTGGTGTAGGGCTTCCTCCCTGAGCAGGGGGTTGGAGTAGAAGACCTCCAAGGTTCCTTCCAACTCTGTTATTTTGTTATTCTGTTATTTTTTGACAGTTTATTTGATTTAAAATAAACCTCTGCCCCCAAATCTGTAGGACAAGAATAATCTATAAATATCACTATGTAGATTTAACGAATAATGATTCTTGTTTTTTGGTCCAAACTGTTCACTTCAACTGTGTTGTATAACTGATGTCTAGTTCCATGATGGATATGCATTGGGGTTTCCAGTGTTCGGTTTTGTCTTTAACAATTTTCTCACTCTTTGGATACATTTTTTACTAATCACATTTTAACTTATCCATGCTTGATGTTATTCAGTTGTAAAATGCCCAGATAGTTTTAGACCTCATCCTAGTGGCTAGTGATGGATTGGCCATTTTTTATTTTCTTATGCCATTTTTGGTAATCACTCTGTGCAATCTTCTTGCAGCAACTAGCTAGGTAGTCCACTGTTTCAAGGAATGGATGGTGGGACAGTAAGAGTGAATGAAAGGATCCAGAAAATAGGGAGACTGTTTTGTTGGGTAGAAAATCTCTATTTACTTTATTTTCCAGTGGCCTTAAGTGTATTCTTTATTGTGTTTAGCCTTTATGGCTAAAAAGGTTTTCAGGTTCTTATGCTCTAACTGTCATATCAAAAGACAACAAAATATGACACTAGCCTTCTGGAGACTGTTTCTCTCCCTTTCTTTTTCCTTTTTCTTGCACATACACACTCCTTTCCAAGATAGGGGGTGGATTTATTTTTGTACAGTTGTATGTATGAAAGAAAAAAAAAGTAACATCCAGAAATAGATGTGACATTTCCTCTCTGTTCAAGATGTGGGTGAGTTTGCATCTTGTATTGTACAGAATTCATCCTCTGTTGAGTGATTACAAACATCAAAGATATATTTGGAATGCTAGCCAGCTCCCAGCATTTTAAGGGAATAAAGTTGAGGCAGATGTAGCTCAAGGCTTGATATAACTAAAAAACAATATGTTATATATAATCTGCAATACTGTTTCCTATAGAGTAGAGAGTGTTTTCCCACTGGGTCTGCAAAATTGTTTTTGTCCATACTATTTGTATATAGCAGAATGAGAAATGCCGCATTGCTCATATTTAACCTATATATAAAATTATCATGTTGTAATACAGTTCATTAAACTACTGAGTACCTCAAGTGATAGTTTTAAAGTGTACTAACATGGAGACGGCCATACCTGTGTTTTTCTCTTTTGTCATTCTGAAAAGATGGTGGATTTTATTTGAAGTTGCTAATCAACTTGATGTGCATAAATACAACAAAGCTTTACCCAGAAGGAAGCCAATCCTGCTTGCAACCTTTTTCTTTCAGAAACTGATTATCTTTTTAGAAAATAGTTTCTTAACTCTGGAATGCTTCTGGGATTGTTTATCCTTTTCAGATCTATATAGCAGAAGCAGAACCTGGTTTCACCAACTTCAGTTGGGTGGATACTTGGCAGCCTGGAAGAAAATAGACCTGGTGATAATCATTTACAGTATGTAAAATAATGTTGGAGTAAAACAAAAATTGCAGTAAGTTTGCATACTAAAAGTTTGGTATACATCATATAGTCCATGAAACATGCTATTGCCTATTTCTAAGCCTGATTCAAAACATTGGTGCCCACAACAATATTCTGAATTTTTAAAAACATTTTCAACATGTCTTATACCCACACTACAGTTATTTAGTTCAATACTGTATGCAGTGGTCTGAATTTCCCTGCTAACTAGCAGGATGGGACAAACATTAAAAGTAGAACCTTTGACGTGATGGCACATCACAAGATCATTTGCATTCATTACTACTTGCATTTTCTGAGCAATGAAGATATAGTTACTGCAACAGACATTTAGGTTCGTTAATTGATTTGGGAGTTCACTTATTTCAATAAGCTTTTATATAATTGCTGATGTTTGTTGTTTCTAATTTTGTTGGCTCACACTTTAAGATTCTTTTTGGCTCAGGCACATAAAAGTACATACAAGGTTAAAAAAAATGGAAAAACAGTGTGTCATCAATTTTGCCACATCATGCAGGATCTTTTTCAGAGATGGCCCTTGTGTGACAATGATGAACTTGTCCCTGGCTGAATTTATCTTATCAGAAATAAAGGTGACAATTGGGTTAGAGACCAAATGCAATTTCCTCAGCTATATCTCAAAGAAATAAGCTAATTAACACTGTGCAGTTAGAAGGAGGATTAAAGAAATGTTATATATCTGCATTGTTCCTATGAGTGCACATTAAAATAGCAGATGGTAGGTATTTTAAAACAGGGTCAATTACTTCCATTGCATTTTCATTAAAATGTCTGTTTTTAATTATATGGATCTGTTAACTCTTACTAATTAAATGAAGTACCCTTTTCAAACCCATTAAATGTCAGTCTAGAAATTAATATGTATCCTGAAATTAGGCGAACATGACACAATGTGAAAGAGATGGGAACTTTCTCTTTATTATTATTATATAGCAAGCCCCCACAACTAATTTCCCTTTGCTTCTGGCACATTCTTATGCAGTTTAGTTTAATATTGATTGTTCTATAGAGTAGGAATGGTGGCTGGACATAACGGGTTTAAAATGAAGATGCAGTTCTTTTTCAGGTATGAAAAGAGTATATGGAAATGAATTTTTAGAAGTCAATGATTTTCTTTAGAGTTCAACTCTAAATGCAGGGAAATTTTGATTAAGTTTAGAAAATAGAGCGGAAAGGCACTTTAAAAAACGAAGTTCTTCCACAGGTCCCATGAGAGAACTTGACATAGTTTGTCAGGTGTAAACATACCATCTGCATATTAATAAGGTCTGACTCATTTTATCAACTAGACTTTACTGGATAGAAACATTGGAATATTGCAAACGATCAGTAGTCTTTCCAACAGTCTTAGAGAAAAAGCAGAGCCAAAGTTCTTCTGAAGAAAACCTTAATAATCTATGGTTTTTCCAAGGGAAATTGATGCTTTCCTTTTACCTTGAATTGTTTACCCATTTAGGTGCCTAACAGGTAGAAATATCTACCTGATTTTGCTTGAACATGAATGCTAAACAGGTGAGATCTTGCAGAGAGTAGCAGGTAATCTCATATCTGTAGATCAGACTGGGAAGTCAAAGAAACGCTATGGAAAAAAGCAATGATTAGCCAAATCCTTATTAAGAAAACATATAATATCAAAAACTGAGCTCAGGGGCATATTTATTTAATATATTGGTTAAACAAGATTTAAGAATGGACCCAGAGGTGTCACTGGAGTAAAAATAAATCACAGTATATCAAAGATGAAAAATAGATATAACAATATGATTATTTTATGAAAGACAATACAAACATTCAGAGATTTCTATATTAAAGTATGATTGTAGTGATGACTTTGGTAGTGAAGTATAACTATTTACATATGGTCTTATAAATATTTTTTTTAAAAAAATTAAATAGCAATCATAGCGGTGCAATCATGAAAATGATGCAGAGTGGAAAGGGAGTAGAATCTAACCTTTTGCTTAAAATTGCTATTAGTTATGCAGGGTAAACTGCCTGAGCATAATCTATTTAATCCATGAGCTTTTCTCTCTGAAGAAATTGCTGCATAAATTTTTGCTCAACTCAATGATCCTTGCACTTGGGATTCCATCTTAATCCTTACATTCTATTATAGCCCAGTGCTGATTAACATCTTCATAAAACTGCTGAATAAGGTCATTCAATATGTTGGAATAACAAGTTCTATTTTCTTCCTTTCCAATGCTATGGTAAATATGCATTCTCAGAAGTATGCGCTCCTACATTCTCTCTGTGAGAGAACTTAGTTCTCCATATATGCAGGAAGAAATTTGATTTATCTGGAAGAATAGTAGCATTTTTCAAAAGTTGAAGCCTCCAAACTAATACCAGATGCTCGGAGTAATTTTCACTAAAAGTGAAAATTTAGTAGCAGTAGCACTATTAGAAGAAGGGGCAAATATTTTATCCTACTGCATTCATTGCCTGTAATGTACAACTGCTTACAGTAATACCAGGACTGTCTTAACGGCTCTGATCTGAGTAATTTTTTGCTTTACAAAATTTCTTGAAATTTACAGTCCTTTGTTTAGGTTTATTTCATATCTTCAGCTGCTGTAGATATATAACAATAAATCTTGTTAATTCTCTTCTCAAAGTCATAAGACAAAGTCAAAGAGAATAGGGGAGAAGGGAGTAGTCTAACTTCATTTTCAAAGGCCAAACTTACTGAAGTACTATTGAGCCATATGCATAATAGAAACCAAATATTCAATTAACTCAGAATTAGAAAAATATTTTTAGAGGTTTTGCTTTATTTTTTTTTGTACTAAATAGCAATAGCATTTAGACTTATATACCACTTCACTGTGCTTTTACAGTCCTCTCTAAGTGGTTTACAGAATCAGCGAATTGCCCCCAACAATCTGGGTCCTCATTTTACCAACCTTGGTAGAATGCAGTGCTGACTTAGCCTTGAACTGGTAAGAATCGAACTGCTGGCAGTTGGCAGAATTAGTCTGCATTTTAACCATTGTGCCATCATGGCTCTAAATTTATTGAATCTTTTGATAACATCTATTTTCAAAAATCTTTCACTGCACACAGAATAATGAGAAACAACTACGGACTCACATTTTATAAAGCCCAACTCTTTCTTGGCACTTAAGTAATAAACAAGGGGTAGCTCTCAAATAATAGAAATATTTTGTGTAGTTGTTTAAGAACTTCTTGTCTTTGGGAAAAAAAACAACTTAAAGATAATGCTGCTCATTCAACAGGGAAAGGTGCCACAGCTATCCATGTGGTTTGTAGATTGTCCTCTAGGCTGAGATGTGATCCTATCTGCGTCTTTAGGTGCCCAGTGAACAATGCTGCAGCATGGACTGTATACAAATTTCCCTGAAAGGATGCTTTTTGCGTGCTGGAAAAATATGCCAGTAAAATAGCACTGATATAACTCTTTGTATTTAAAATGCAGTATTTTATGTTCTCAATCTCCATCTGCTAATAGCCTCAATAGCTGTTAGACAGCTTCCACTTAAACCTCAATCTGGTGAAGTGTATACCAAACCTTATGATGATATTTCTCTTATACCTTATCTTGGTAAATCAGAAACAGGCCTTCTGTCCAGGATGTATTGCCTTATTCATCCTAGTTACATACAACAACAACAACAACAATAACAACAACAACATTATAATAATAATAATAATATTATAATAATAATAACAGAGAACATTATAGAAACAACAGAAACAAAGGAAGAATATAAAGAAAAGCAGCTGGATGACAGATTAAATAGATGGAAAACCAAAGCTTTGCATGGACAGCATTTGAAAAACATCGAAGGAAAACGTGATGACAACTTTACATGGGCATGGCTTAAGATGGGAACCATCAAGAAAGAAATGGAAGGTTTAATACTCGCTGCTCAAGAACAAGCACTACAAACTAATGCCATGAAAGCATTCATTGGCATCCTTCAAGAGACTATGGTATTGTGCTCTGGAAAGAGGTCCTAAAACAGCATCTAGTGTGACTAAAAAGGCCAATTCAAGAGTGGCAATCCCTTCCACATTGAGATTTCGCTGGTTCTGGGTCTGCCTCTTTGCCTCAGCCTGCCGAACAAGTGGTCTTCGAATTGGAGAAGGCCATGCTGCGTCTTTAGCCTCCAAGCTGAACAATTGGAAGTCAAGGTTTCCCAGTTGTTAATGTCCATTCCCAGGGCCTTTAGGTCCCTCTTGCAGATATTCTTATATCGCAGCTGTGGTCTCATTCTGAGGCACTTTCCCTGCACTAATTCTCCATACAGGAGATCTTTCAGAATCCGACCATCAGCCATTCTCATGACATGCCCCAGCCAGCGTAGACGTCTCTGTTTCAATAATGTATAGATACTAGAAATTCCAGCACGTTCCAAGACTCTGCTATTTGGAACTTTGTCCTGCCAAGTGATGCCAAGAATTCATCGGAGACAGCGCATATACCATGGAAGCAAAGATACAAAAATCCACCGACAATCCAAACTGCCAACTTTGCAATAACAAAGTTGAAACTGTTTCATATTTAATTTGTGAATGCAGCAAAATTGCACAAACTGATTAGAAAGCTAGACATGACTGAGTTGCTAAATTAATCCACTGGTCATTATGTACAAAATACGACTTACCTGTATCCAAAAAGTCATGGGAACATAAAGTGGAAAAAATTATAGAAAATGAGAAGGTGAAGATCTTGCGGGACTTTCGTATACAGACAGATCGTCACTTGGAACACAACACGCCAGATATCACAGCTGTCGAAAACCGAAACATACAATTTATTGACATCACGGTACCAGAAGATGCCAGAGTCGAAGAAAAAGAACTGGAAAAAATCATGAAATATCATGATCTGGTCATCGAAACTACATGGCTATGGATGAAACATGTAATAGTGATACCCATTGTCATCAGGGCACTTGGTACCATATCCAAGAATTTTATAAGGTACATCAACAAATTGCAGCTTCCTGCAATAACACCAGTGGAACTGCAAAAAACTGTGCTACTTGGAACATTGTACATCTTAAGAAGGTACTTGGTTGATACCTAGGGCTCTGGTAGCAACCCTTATCAATCATTAGCACCAGTCAATGGTATTTGTGGTGTATTTTTGAATGTCAGTTGACTGAGTTTCATGTTTAATGAATAAAGTAAATAACAAGAACAACAACAACAACAATAATACCCAAGGGAAACACAGTCAGAAAACCTCATCCTGGTCTACTGCAGAGACCAGTTGTCCCCCAAAATGTAAATAAGATATCTTCCTCCTGATACCTTATTTCAAAAACCATGAAATTAACTAACTTCACATTACTAATATAAACTAAGTTCTCTCCCACAGAGAATGTAGGAGTACATGCTTCTGAGAATGCATATATTGGATTATATTGTGGCTGTCTGACGTTGTGGCAAATGACAATCATTATTTGGTGATGTTTGAATATGAAAGAGGATAGAATTGGAAGAGGTAAGGCTAGGAAATTGCTAAACTTTGCTTAGTCTTGGCATAGGCCATTTATGCCAGTCTAAGTCAGTTTGTCAAATGACTTATCAATTGAGTTCTTTTTCCTTGTCATTTAATCATATTAAAGTTCCTTCACCTTAATCATATTAAAGTTTATATACACATTTTTAAATGAAACAAACAATCTGGCAGCATAAATACAGTAGTATAATTTAGACTTCACTATTGTTATGGTTCATTTGAAAAGAGGATGCAAATTCTATGCTGGCTATATATACTGCTACTGTATTCAGATATCTTTGGCTAATAATCTAATTGGAAAAAAGAAGTGTTGAAAGGGCACAGTGAGAAATCTATAGTGTCCTATTAAATTCAAGCTGAAAAAAATAGTTTAAATTGTCAAATATATATTTGCTATCTTTAGCAAATTAATTTCATTTTTCTTTCAAGGTGTTTCTTACGAGGTCACTACCTAGGAAAATATGTTATTCTTCATCTGGGATTCCAAGTCAGATGTGGTTACTTCCTATGATAACCTGTATTTCTGAAATCAATCGTTAACAAACATTCAAGTGAGTTTCTCTACTGTTATGTCAGGGATTCAAATTTGTTTAACTAAAAGAAAAGAAATTGCTCTGCTAAGGACATTTTTGCAATAATAAAAGGGTTTTTTTTAAAAAAAAGATAGCCACAAAATGATGGTTAATAGCATTATTATGTATTCTTCAAAAATGGTAAGACATGCTTTGGATGTTAGGTAAGAGTAAGCATAACTTCTCTGACTGACATTTTTCAGGCTTTCTAAAGATCCTGAAGAAAAGGAAGTGGTTCTTCAAAACTCATGTTAATATTAATTAGCTGCAGCACTTTTTTTTCACATTCACAAAGAAGCCTAAAAAAAAGTTGCATTCTTTAATGAAGAACAAAATAGGGATACCAGCCTTGGCTGCAGAAATCCACACAACAATCTGGTGGATTTTATTTAGAGAATTTTCAAATATATCTCTAATAATTTGCTCCTCTATCTTGACTCCCACTTTAGTCAAAGAATAGCTTTTTTAATAAGTCACTTATAAAAGAGCCTTGGTGGCGTAGCAGACTAATGTGCTGTTAACTAGCACCACCTGCCTGCAATTACTGCAAGTTCGAATCTCACCAGGATCAAGGTTGACTCAGCCTTCCATCCTTTCGAGGTAGGTAAAATGAGGACCCAGACTATGGGGGCAATAAGCTGATTTTGTATAAAAAAGAACACCGCTTGGGGGCCCTGAAAGCCCTACTAAGCAGGTCTATAGAAAAGTATGAAGGCTATTGCTTAACGCATTGTAAGCCACCCTGAGTTTCTTGAGAAGGGCGGCATATAAATAGAACCAATAAATAAATAAATAAATAAATAAATAAATAAATAAATAAATAAATATTAAATAAATAGCTAGCTAGCTAGCTAGCTAGCTAGCTGCTCAGGAATCGTAAACATCAGAAAGTTTTAGCCACCACCCCCAGCTTTCAGTCTTTATGTTTCTCCATCAGCTTTTTTTTTCTCCACACTTCTTTATTTTGGCTTGCCTTAGCAGCCTTTTTCCTTGTTGTTTAACACTAAAGAAATCCCCAAAATGGTGCAGGTCTTGAAAAAGGCGTAGCAGGCTGTGACTAAAGAGATTCTCTTAACTTAGTAAAGATTAATAGTCCTTAAAGGTGATTAAGAAATGAAAGGCACAAGTAAATGTTCATTTGAAAGGTAAATTTCAAAACAGTGGCTTCTTCAATGATGAACAGATTGCAGCATCACCACCCACCTACCCCAGTTTTTGGCATGCAGCAGCTTTGAAGTACAGCTCCTGAAGTTGCTTGCAGATCTCAACTGTATTGGAGGATCTTGAGAGATAATTCCTAGACTTTCCCTGATCCTGGTAAGTCATAAAAACTGAAGGAATGCCAGTCCCTTCAGTTAGTAGTTGAAGAGCTACAGTCCAGGGGGAAACCCTTCAGGGATCCTCCCTGAGCATGTATTTAGTTGGCCAGCTTCACTGGAAATCTCCCTGGCTTCTCATTTTACCAACCTGGGAAAGATGAAAGGCTAAGTCAACCTTGAGTTGGTCAGGATCGGACTCCTGGCAGTTGGCAGGAGTCTGTAGTCAGACTACAGTACTGCTTTCTAACCACTGTGCCAACACCACATCAACAAAATGAGTTGTGATTACAGGAAGAAAATGCTTGGAACCCCATGTGTATACCCCTTGTCATCGGGGAGTGGTTTGTGCATTCTGTTAAGGTTGAGAGCTATGTTGGAGGTATGTACCAGAATGGTCATTCAAGCCAAACAGTTCTCAACTGAGGAGCCAGACTAAGAGTATCCACAAACCTATTAACCATGATGAGACATGTCAGATATATTGGTTTGCACTGACTCACACAGCAATGATGAACATGAGCCAAATATGGAACAGCAAGGACAACCAAATGTAGATTAGTACACTCTATTGTGTTTCCCATAAATACCTATGGTTGTGAAAGTTGGACCTTAAAAAAGCAAGACAGGAAGAAAATCAACTCATTTGAGCTGTGATGCTGGAGAAGGCTGCTGTGTAGTCCTTGGACAGCAAAGGTGACTAACAAGCAAGTACTGGAGTGCATAGCACCAGATATGTCACTAGAAGGCAAAATCACTAAACAAAGTAAGTATGTCACTTACTTTGGCCATGTCATCAGTCAGATTGAAAAAATTAACAACCGGTTCACTGCCTGGTTCCTGGTTGGCCATGGGGTCACAGCCTATTCAGCCTCCTGCACCATGGTGCGGTGGGTGGGGGCTTATCATCCTCCGGAGGCTCCGGAGGCTTTCCTTGAGCCTCCAGGAGAGCGAAAACATCTTCCCCTGGGCACCAGAGGCCCTCCGGAGGCTGGAAACAGGCCAGTTTCTGGACTTCTGGTAGGTCCATTTTTCGCCCTCCTGAGGCTCCAGAGGCTTTCCTTGAGCCTCCAGGAGGGTGAAAACAGCCACCAGCAGGCTCCAGAGGCCCTCCAGAGGCTGGAAACAGGCCCATTTCCAGAATTCCGGTAAGCCCATTTTTCACCCTCCCAGAGCCTCCGCATGGGCCCTGCAGTTACCTCACATCCAAAACGGGCTGCGTGGAGACTCCGGGGAAGGGAGGGGTGCGGTGGGCGTGGTCAGCCAGTCCTTGAAACAACTGGTTCAGCTAACCAGATTAAAATTAACATCCGGTCTGAACTGGCTGAAACCCACCCCTGCATGTCATTTGGTGGAATTCACTGAAGAAAGCAATTATGTTGGAAACAGTTAGCAGTAAAAGAAGACCAGGCTGTCAAAGAATTCAAAAAACTGGACACCATCAAGGCTGACACCAGCCAGAAATAGCGCAAGATCGGAAGATGTGGAGAGACCTAGCCCATAGAATCTCCAAGAGTCGGACTTGACTTAATGGATAGCATCATCAACAACAACATCAATGCCTGAAACACTCGTTTGGAAACTTTTTAAAATATGAATATAGTCCTAGGGATTAACACCTATCAGATTTCTGTATAGGGTAATATGGATTATATAAAACTCATATATTGAAATCATTGTCTAGCCAATGAAAATATAAAAGAACATTATTGAAACTTAAAATGAGATTCTCCTTCACACCAGAATATAATATGAATACTCCACTTCTTTGTAAAGTTTTCTATCTGTTATAATTAGTTCTCACTACATGGGATTATTTGATTTGGCACATTTTAAAAGGATTTCTGCTTACCTGAGTTTCTTAGGATGCATAGTAGAATTAATACATACTCCAGATGAACAAGATTAGAGCATCTGCAAATTGTTGAGGAGCCAAACAATAACCACACAATGAAATTATACTTTTGTGTTCCCTTTGGATTTCATCCTGCTTATTTTGATTATATGTTTTCAGCACTGATTATTAGCAGATTGTGTTCCAGTGTTTATTCTGTTGAAACAGGAATCCTACAATGAAACTACAATATTGGAAACAATTCAGTGTATTCATATAAATAAAGCAGGTGAAAAAGGTCCAGTGTTTTAGGATGCTTTCAGAGAATATTTCCATTGTGATAACTTCTGGTCGCATTCATTAAATTTTACCTTTTTCCCCCATCACTGCTTTATTTTTATTTTTTCCTTACCAAAAACAACCTGTTAAAGAGAGGGAAATGGAAAAGCCATACAAATTACTTTTATCAGCATTTAGGGAGTCTCAGAACAAAAACATTCCTTAACATTTTATAAATACTATTTGTAAAATCAATACAGGGACTTTCATTGGATTTTGTCAGCATGAATTTATCAGTAAGAATACTAGTCTATAGTAAGATTACCTGAGAGAATCCCATCCTCAATAGTATTTGAAATAATCAAATGAATTTATACTTTTCCTTCAAAGTGGTAAAGCTAATATGTAAAAATGTACTTCCATGAGTTTATTTCAATGTGTTTAGTTTTTTCCACATGTTTCTATTTATTGGGCCATTGATTTAAATGTCAAAAAATTAGGAAAAATATTTATAACACCTTAGAATATTGTAAGAAGTAAGTATGCAGATGGGACCCAAAAGAACATGTTGCCCTTTGCCTTTTTCCTGCCATCATCCGATGAAATACTACTCAAAATCCTTAAGTATTTTTAAAGTACAGGTAGTCCTCGACTTATGACTCCAATTGAGCCCAAAATTTATGTTTTTAAGTGATTTTTGCCCCATTTTACGACATTTCTTGTCACAGTTATTAAATTAGTAACATGGTTGTTAAGTGAATCTGGCTTCCCCATTTATTTTGCTTGTCAAAAGATTGCAAAAGGTGATCACATAACTGTGGGACACAGCCACGGTCATAAGTATGAACCAGTTGCCAAGCATCTGAATTTTGATCATATGATCATGGCTGCTACAAAGGTCGTAAGGGTGAAAAATGGTCATAAATCACTTTTTTCAGTGCCGTTGTAACTTTGAATGGTCACTAAATGAACTGTTGTAAGTCGAGGAATATCTGTGTTGCAAAGTTGACCATATAATTTGTATATTTAATTTCCAAAGGGATGAAAAGTGTCATGTTCACAGACTGTTTCTCTAACGCTCAACAGAAGAACAGGGTCTTAGCTGTTGTGGCCTGCCAGCGGCCTGCGCGGATCGTGGCTGATCCCGACGACGAGGAGGCTGGTGTGGTGTTGTGCCAGCAGCCTGCACAGCTGGCGCTCGTGTTGGACAGCAAGGAGGCTGAAGAGGATGTGGTGCCAGAGGCAGAGACTCAGCCAGGGTCTTCAGAACCTCCAGAGGCTCCTTCAAGT
>JANHZT010003398.1:131193-142632 GCA_032468215.1 Stegonotus admiraltiensis | reverse complement strand
CCCCCCTTGGTCCCAGCTTCCTTCCTGTCTGTCTCGGCTTTTCGAAGGCCAGGAAGGGAGGGAGAAGACATGGAGTAAAGGCGTTTGAGATTTCGTTAGCTTTCTCCAACCCAGTATGCCAGCCTGATATGACAGAACTACAACTTTCATCATCTTCAGCTAGCCTCCTGATGGGAGTTATTGCCCTAAACCTCTGGAAGGCATTAGGTAAGGGATGTTCACAATTTGTAGTTCTTAGCTTTCTATGATGACCTGTTTTGCTTATTGGAGCGCGGGCGAGAAACTTAACCGACTTGAATAGAGGAATACAATTCACCCTGATTTAATGACTTATCAGGAGTAAATCCACTGAGTTCCATTGTCTTTCCTAGGGGGTAAATAACGGACCCACGGGGCTCGTTTCAGCAGGTATCTCCTGCCCCCCTATGCCTTTCCCAGAAAGCTCGCCCGTGCAAGTCCAATTTTCCATATGTTAAGAGCTGAAAAGCAACACCGAACCTTAAGATTTTGCAAAATGGGCGAAAAGCCCCTCTGCGCGGGGTGAGGGCGAGCGGGACGGCGACGGGGCAATTCAAGTCCCTCGTGAAGGGGTGAGTGTGACAGAAACTGGCTCCCTCGTTTCCTAATCAACACAATCTCCAGATTAATCTGATCGTTTTTCTTTCCTTGCGTATGGATTTGGAAACCGGCTGATGGCGCTGCAAGTCTCCCCCCTAGAGAATGCAAGAGGTACTAACGTTCGTCGAGTTACCGGAGGGATCCCGCAATTCGTACGCGGCGCATTTCTTGCAGAGCAGAAAGGAAGCTGGCCGAGCTGCAGTGGGAGAGTGGAAGGAAAACTTCCTGCCGTCCTGATTCCCAGTGTGTCGGCAGGGAGAGCAAGCTTTCTCAGCATATAAGCCACAAAGAAGGAGAATGTATTTCCACTATTTCCACGGCCCGGCCCGTTTACGGTTCGAGAAACCTGCGTCGATAAAACGCTAGTTTAAGGTAACCCCGGGTAAGTGGGGGCGTGTGGCCGCCGGTCCCGCTAGTCTTTGTGTCATGATCCGACAACTTTTTCTGATTTACAGGCTTCAGAGCGCCCCCTGATGGAGCAGGTTGCAATAATGTCATTTTTTGAGCACCCAGTTGGGTACTGTTTAGAGGAATGCAGCCGGGAAGACTTTACAAAACCAAATCCCTTTCTGTCCAAATGGCCCCGAAATACCAGAAAGATGAATAGTGAAGGTAAGGAAGAGGGCTGGGGGTTTGTTTTCTGCTCAGTAGTAGATGATGATGATGATGATGTGCCTTGCACACTTCTGAGATTCAATGAGGCTTCTGGGGCACAGCTATCTGTATGGTAGAACTGGTGGTGGCGTCAGTGATGTCATATCCCATACATCAAGCTGTCATTGTGCAATTGATGCCCATTATGTCATCCAACGTCCACTGGATGCCTGTATCTAAAGGCCCAACCTAGTGAAGTCATGTTCAGATTGAGCAAATGAAACTTAACTCTAGAGACGTTTCTATAATTGGAGCGAGAAATTGAGACCCTTTCTACACTAGGAATTTATAATGAATTCAGAAGCATAAAGTCAATCTACTAGAGATCTATAAGCACTCTTGAATAATATTGTAGATCCCAAGTATGGAAAAGTCTTGTCTTTAACTTCACAAAATTGTGCGAAGTCCTGAGGGTGAGTAGTGCCGGTTGCAACTCAGTATGTTATGTGAACATGATCATCCTCAAACAATGACTAATCACTTAGTGCTAGTATAAGCCCAACAATTGTGGCTTAATGTGATCGGTGAGCTCAGCCGATAGGTTACAATCGGAAGCCTCATTGGGATTAGAGCAGAGGGCCTCCAAAACAGGATATGATAGCAACTGCAGTAGAAATCATGTCAATGCACCAATGATGCAAATTTGCAAATGGTACCATTGTCCTCCTGCAGATGCTCATTTGTACCCCTCTGCTTTTATTCCTATAAATTGGTATTATGAGGCTACTACATCTGATTTCAGACATAAATTGGTGAATAACTTCACTATCCATCAATTTCTGTGATTTTTCTATTCAGTTCATCCTGATTGATTTTTTTTCCCTGTGGTAAAAACATAGTTTGACTTACAACAGTTTATTTAGTGACTGTTCAAAGTTGCAATGGCACTGACTTGTGACCATTTTTCACACTTATGACCATTGAAGCATCCCCATGGTCACATGGTCAAAATTCAGATGCTTGGCAACTGGTTCATATTTATGATAGTTGCAGCGTCCCACCCGGGATCATGTAATTCCCCTTTTGCCACCTTCTGACAAGCAAATTCAATGAGGAAGCCAGATTTGCTTAACAACTATGTGACTAACAACTCCAATTGTCGTTAACAACTATAGCAAGAAAGGTCATAAAATGGGGCAAAACTCACTTAACAAATGTCTCATTTAGCAACATGAATTTTGGCCTCAATTGTGGTCATATGTGGACAGCATTCAGCCGCAGTGGCTGGTGGATAAATCTCCACAGATAAGGATTACCACTAGTCCACTGCCTTTGCTGTATCTCCATCATACAACACATTCTTTTGGAACATCAGAAATTCAGGTGCTGCTTTTTCAATCCTTCATGCCCCAACAGGAAGATGTAGCAATGAAGAATACTTTGTTCTCTATGCTACTTTATGCCCTCGTTCATTTGAAAGATTTGGGAGGAGCATGGTAGCAGTCCGAATGTGATTGCAATTGCCAGGCATTTCACCTTAATGAAAATTGTGCAAGCAATTTTGATAAATTACAAATTGCCTCTTCTATCTCAATCTCCAGGAATGCCAAGCCAACACCCACAGAAGAGACACTGAGGTCATCTCCTCATTCATGTCCAGCTAATCTCCCAAGAAAAGATGACTGTGAGGCAGGATGGGGACAAACCAAAGCTGAGCTGTGCAAAGAACAAAGTAAAGACATACCTTCTAAATATGTAAAACCAAAGATGCAATCTCTAACTCATTTACTTTGGGAGTAAGTCCCACTGAATAAAGTTGAGCTTACTTCCTGTGGCACCAGCTTGGACGGAATGACAAAGGATTATTTTGAAACACATCAACAGTGGGATTCCAAGGTATAGTCTGTTGCAATTGCAGGGACAGCTTAAGCTAAGAAACCAGACCATTCAGAATAGACCTAATTGGTGAAAATTACTAGGGTAGTTAGTGATCTTTCCTTATCTGTAGTTTTTGTGTTACCAAAGGTATTATTTGCAATTCATGGCTATTTAGGCCCACTGTTTACTCTTTTAAAAACTGATAATGTAAAGAATCCTTTGAAAAGAAAGAAAATGTTGATCACTACACCTGCGGTGGGGAGGGGAAGTGGGGGCTTGTCTGGGCTATCATGTATATCAGGAAGGGGCAACCTTTGGGTGGCTCAGACCACTAAATAATTTTGAAGAGGCAAGGACCACAGTAAATGCGGCAATGCAGTATATACATATATGATCAGCATTCTCTCATCCTTTTTTGTTTTGTTAAGGGAATTTTTTTAAATAATGTATGTTGCATGTATTCTTGGAGTCCTCAGGAGTAAAATCTCTTGACTCAAGGAAACCATTTTTAAAACCTGTTCTTGACTCCACACTTTCATCAGCTTATTAGGCCACCTTTGATTTTAACTTAATGTTTTCAAAGTATACTTTTCAGAGAAGCATGCTCACTCACCTATTTTTTTTTTCTTTAAAGGAATATTTGAAAACCACTTCTACCTCCATCTGCCTCCTTAAATTAGCTTCTCTTGTAAGACAGATGGCTAAGAATGGCAATATGAGTTTGAAGTAGTCAATTTATCCCTATCAATAAAACTTCACGTGGCTGGTAGATTATCATGTGTTTCTCTTCTCCCATCTACTGAAAATTACATTTCTGTGAAACAATTTCTTCCTAAAATCCTCATATAGCAATATTAATTTTTAAAAATTCATTTTTGGCACAGAGAATCAAAACAGGTGACTACACTTCTACAGTGAGAAAGCATTAAATGAGAAACATATGAATCTTCACAATGGAATGAATTGAAGATGATCTATTGCAAAGTAGGTACTATGAGGTTCATGAAACTTCGCCCTTGAAGGGTAGGGATTAAGAACCAAACTGCAAAGAAAGTTAAGAAGAACAATATCAGTTTATTTAAATATATTTGGATTAAGAAGCTAACTAGGTAGGCCATTGGACCATTAGATGATAGGTGTTGAAGATGTGCTAGAACTGTGATGGCGAACCTATGGCACGTGTGCCAGCGGTGGCTCGCAGCACCCTCTCTGTGGGCACACGAGCCGTTGCCCCAGTTCAGCTCTGCCGCGCATGCACGTGCACCTCTTGTTGGGCAGCTGGTCTTCAGGTCTCTGCTGTGCACGCACAGGGTGCATGCGGGGGCTGCCTGTGCATGCTTGGGAGCAGGACACATATGTGGGGGGGGCACATGTGCGGGGGCCGGACATGTTTTGAATTTTGGAGGTTCGGGCACAGATGCACGTGTTCACTTTGGGCACTCAGTCTGCAAAAGGTTAGCCATCTTTCAATTCTTTCACCGCTGGGATATAGGACAGGTGCACTTCCCTATTTTGGAGGGGAAATCAGTTGAACTGTTAGAAGAGACAAGTTATAAGCTTCCGTGACATTTTAAAACAAATAAATCCTGGGTCCATCCACCATCCATTTGGGGTGTTCCTTAAAAACTCAAATGTGAAATTGCTTATCTTCTAATAAAAATATACAACTTCTCTTTAAGATCAACAGCAGCTCCTAAGGACTGGAAAATAGCCAAAGTAATTCCAGTTTTTTTAAAAAGGGATTGAAGAAGGATATAATGAAGATATAGGCTAATTAACTTAGCGTTTGTTCTAGGTAAAGTGAGTGATAGTATAGTATAAGTATATTACTATAATTAAAAAAGAAAATAACCAAACATCTAGAAGAGTTTACTGAGAAATAACCAATACAGCGTTTATTCCAGTAACTTTTGTCTTCGTAACTTCTAAGTTATTTTTTTGGAGACAGTCAGCAAAGATATACATTATTTGATATTAACTGTTTTTCCTGTGGACTTTCAAAAATCCTTTGATGAAGCTCCTGTCTGAAATATTTTTTATGTGCTTTAGTAAATAGTAATGGTGCAAACAAGTTCTAGTTCATCTTTCAAATATACAGCCATTGATAAATCATACAGCAATGTTAGCAATTAACATAAACAGCCTGTATATTGTATAAAATAAACATGAGGAGAATCGGGATAAGAGGACAGCACTGAAGATAAAAGAACAGAAAACTGGTTACAAAACAGGAAACTGAAAAGGGGAATAAAATTACAGTTTTAGAGAGTGGTATCAAACTGGGTCCTCCATGGTTGGAATCAGAGTTCTTAAACTTGCTTATACATAATTTGATGTTATACAGAGGAATAGCGAAAGGCTGAAATTTGCCAATGATATAAAAATTTGGGGGTAGAAAAATCCAGAGGGGATTGCACTGCTGTTGTTGAAGGCAGCAGTAAGAGAAATGCAGCAGAGGGCTGTTGTGAGGTAAAGTACTAAAGTAACTTCACCCTATGGCACAATTCAGGAGGCATTCCAATAACAACAGCAGGAAAGAACCAAACACATAACCAAAAGTGCTATTAAGAGCCACTAAATCACCTGAAGGTATCTCAATTAAGCAGATTGCAATCTTCATCCTGCTGCAGCAATTGCTATTAAGGATCGTGGGCACTCTGACTGAGCTGTTCTAATTAGACAGATTGCCAGATAAGGCACTTTAAATGAAGCAAGCAAGCTGGGCCCTTCTCTTCTCTGGCTTCCATTCACTGCCAGGCGTTGTCTCTGTTTTTGCACGTTCTGTATTTTACCCTTTGGGGTTGCAATGTGTTTACCTGGGTCTTTGTTTCTGCAGAGAGATGGAAGGAAGGGGACTTGGGTTTTGGTGGACTTCCAGCTGCATAGAGATGAGAATAGCACCATCTGATTCAAGAAACCATGTTGAATATACAACATCATCTCATCAAACAGCTACTGGAGCTCTTCTTTTGCATTTGAAGATTTCATGACTTGCATTAGCTGGTGACCTCATATTAGTCCTCTGAATTAAAAGCAATACTTTTTTTTTAAAGCCCTTTCCCCACTTTCAGTGGAAAAACAAAAGAAATATCTGCTGAAAAGTTGTTGGTCATATATTTTCTATCTATAGTTTAAAGTGTTTGTAGACTGTAGACTAAACTCTAGAAATGTATGACTACACTGCATTTCCAGTTAAATCCCACTCGACCCTCTCATATTCCTTCACCATTGACCATTCTGGTAAGGACTTGTGGAAATTAAGATATTAAAAAAATAGCTGCAGCATCATCCCTGCTTTACACAAAGTCTTTCTCCATTATGCACATTTTAAGATAAAACATTTCAAAAACGTAGCTTGGAAACAGTATGTCTCCAAGAATTTGTTCTGGAATATATCCATTCTTTTAAGTACCATTTTTAGAATAAGTAACCTGAGTGAGGATTGTAGACTTGCAGGACCAATACTGAAAACAGGGATAATATTTCCATTGGAATAATAAAGTTTGGATTCTTTTTCCTTGATCAGGGAGTAAGGCCACAAAGTGTATTACGTGAACACCTCAGACAGTCCATAGCCTAAACATGGGTCCAACGTCCTGTGCCAGATGGGTTTTGGAGTCTCATTGATGTTCTTGGCCTTCAACTTCCATCAGCAAAGCTAGGTTGCCTAAAATAATCGGAGATATAGGAGCTAAAAACAAGATGCAAGGCACTAGCATCAGGGGTGGGTTCTACTTACCTTTACTACTGGTTTGTAGCGGGGCTGCGAGCTTGTGCACTTGCTTCACTCGGGTGCATGCATGCTCTTCTGCACATGCGCAGAAGTGTTTTAGTGACATCAGGGTCAGTGGGCGGAGCTTCCCATCGGTTTTACTTCCAGTTCTATAGAACCGGTGCAAACCGGGGGCAACCCATTACTGACTAGCATCCATTGCAAGTCACGATTATATTAATATTTGTGCATTCCTACATAATCATGCAGATCGTGGAATCATGTATTTATGTCAAGACATCTACCCCATATACTTATGTAATTTGCATGATGAGAAGATGATGCATATGTTGTCATTTGTCATCCCCCCCCCCATTGACCATTCACAGTTGCCACCAATCTTAAAGTTACCCATGCTGGGTTAAAGGAACAGATTAGAGTTAACCTTTTGGGTAACTCTATTAGGTAAACCTCTTGTAAAAGACTCCTTACTGACTCTCATGGAGGTTGAATCGTCCATCAGACACAACTACCTTTCTCTCCCTTTTTATTTTTATCAGGCATATTTAGCAGAGTCTTGTAAATACTGTTGAGTAGTGACTGTCTTGGCCCAGAGAAGCATGTAGCTGTATAAATTGAAACATGATGCTGATAATCAAGACTTGGAGAATGTGTTTAGTCTACTCTTGGATGGATAACGAGAATGTGTATCAGTGAATACTTTTACAGGCAATGATTGTTAATATATTAGGAAACGTTTTCAACCCCAACTCTTTGATAGCTACTATTTGAATTACATAAAGAGGAATGAATGGCATCCTGCAACTGCTAATAGATTTTCCCCCCAAAACTCAGTCATTCCACAATGACATAGATCACATAGGCAAATGGTTTTCTGAGAAATAGCTAACAGAAAAGCCTTTTCCCCCTATGCCATAGAAGGCAAAATGAACCTGGGAAGTTTTAGTATTAGAACATTGTCAGATAAAGGAGTGGACAAATTCTTGGCGAATTGCCATTGGTCATCCAAGGAAGTTACAACATGGAAACAAGCCACAAGGAACAAATTGAAACTTGGTAGCTTTTTGCATATATATATATTTTCACAGAGGTATCTTTGTTTATCAGACATGAGTAATAAATAGTAAATGTAAAAATAACAAAATGAGTTTTGGTATCCACTTTGTTTAAGATGAAAAGAAGGCTATGACAAGCATTGTCAGTCTCCCTAGATCCTGGAAAGCCTACGTCAAAGAGGCAAAATGATGTAGAGGTCAACATTATTAGAGAGGCCCCACAAAGGTATCAGCTGAAGTCCCCCTTCCTGCAGTGACTGGGTGATTTTAGCAAGATAGTCTCTCTCAACTCAACCTACTTCAGAAGGCTGTTGTTGTGAGGTAAAATGGGAAGAAGTAGTGCTATTTATAGGACTCCATACTCCTAAACAAAAAGTGGAATATAAATCTAACTATATGAAGGAAAAGATTTCCCCTGTCCAATCATGTCAGACACTTTGGACAATGCTCGTCTCCGTTTCTTAGAAGGAGCCATTGTTGTTCAAAGATGCTTCCATGGTCATGTGGCCAGCATGACTATACGCCAAGACGGACAGAACGCTGTTATCTTCCCACCAAAGTGGTACCTATTTATCTATTCACATTTGCATGCTTTTGAACTGCTAGGTGGTCAGGAATAATGGGAGCTCACCCTGTCACACAGTACTTGGGTCTTGAACTGCCAACCTTTTCTAACTACACAGCAAAAAAAACAAACAACCCTAAATACCAGCCAAGAAATTAATGCTGAGCTGCTGGCCATTTTCCCACCATTAATCATTTGCCCCTCTATCCCATCTATAGTATTTTGATCCTGAATTTATGCTGCAGGTGATTTTTTAAAAAAAATTGATTTATATGCTGCCCTTCTCCGGAGACTCAGGGCGGCTCACAATGCATTAAGCAATAAGCAATAGCCTTCATACTTTTATATATACCTGCTTAGTAGGACTTTCGGCCCCCTCTAAGCGGTGTTCTTTTTTATACAAAGTCAGCTTATTGCCCCACAATCCGGGTCCTCATTTTACCTACCTCGAAAGGATGGAAGGCTGAGTCAACCTTGAGCCTGGTGAGATTTGAACTTGTAGTAATTGCAGGCAGCTGGCAGCTTAAGTGCTATTTTAACAGCACTTTAGTCCACTGCACCACCAAGGCTCCTTGGTGAAAGTGAAATGTTGCTTCCAAATTTTTCTTACCTTCTCCCTCCTTCCAATCCTACAGTGCTAAATACAAGTATGGATAAATTCATGCATAAATCCAGTAGCCCAAATCTAAAGAAACACGTTTGACATGATCGATAACTTGAAACTACTCAGTGGAATTTTTTTTGCTTTGAACTGTAAATTTCTTAGCTGGATCTCAAAATGTCAGTCTTCTTTTTTTAAAATTCTATATTATATTGTTTTTTTAAATGAAAAACTTATGATACAAAGGCAAATTGTCTTTATAATAAAACCAAACCTCCTCCTGCTCAAATTAATGTATTTGGATCTTCTTGCCTTCAGAGTTGGGAGGACACATTTCACGTTATCTATTCATCTTTCAGAAAGGGAATATCTACATGTAATTCTGAAGCTTTTATCAGCAAATCTCAATGAACATAGTTTAAGAGTTCTGCACCTTTTGTGGAGTTTGCAACTGCTAATATAAATGTTAAATAGAGGAGCTCCAATTGAGGTTGCAAGAGCATAGACACGCTGTATGTCAGATGTCTTTCTGTGCAGGATGTAATCTTAGATGGCTATGATGCAAACTAATGGTAACTATGATGTTGGTCCAGAAACTACTTATTACTTTAATAAAAGGAGACATGTTGAAGATGACCTAAGAGCGTAAAAAAAATGATGAATAGTAATTGTATTGGGGCAAATGTTAATGGCTCTGTAGGTGTTTTGCTTCTAGACAAAGTCTACCATCGATATTAAAAACTTAATGAGTTTGTCTGCAAACTTCTCCATGCTTCCTCCTACATCACTTCTCTTTGTTTGCAATAGTCTTGGCTCTTAGGTTATGTGGCTCCTCATTTCCTCTTGCTCACTCATTTGAGATTGCCTCATTTACCAGTTTATTAACAAGCAGAAATTACTTTGTGGATATTCTCCAAAAAGGCTGCAGCCAGCCATCTTCCTTTAGCCCATCTAAGCAGGGCTTCAGAGAGATGAGAAGGAACCAGAGGTTTTCCTCTTATCAAGAAACATTTCTAACCCTCTCCCTAATGCTTACCAACTGTTAATGTCAGAAGGAAAAAAAAAAGGAACCGTTTGAGGAAAATCTTTCAAGATTTGACAATGAACCAGTTTCCTAGAAGAGGGAAGGGGCCTCTTGATGTTTTTTTTAAAAAAATCAAATGCTAAATAACATGAGAATCCTCTGGCTCTTAGTTCTCCACAGAGGATTGAATCAAAAGGCCTAAATGTCCCTTATTTGGATTTAAAATCATGTGGATTTTTAAAAAAACATTTAAAAAAACATACTTATTAAGAACAGACATATTTGTCAGCGTTCCAGAAAACCCCAACTCCGAGTAAAGATGTGGAAGCAAGTATTTTCCAAAGTTCTCTTTACTAGAATAGGTAAACTGGCACATCTGGGAAAACCCGAAACTGAAGAACCCGGGTTTTCCCTCAGTAAGTCAAAACCCCCCAAACCATCCCCTCACTCCCCAGTCGATCACATGCTCCAATCAACATTTGTCCCATCTCTACCCAGCCCCCTGACCGCTCCTTATCCAGATGCTGGATCACCCTGACCTTGACGGACAGGAAGAATGCTATTATGTCTACTAACAACCCCTCTCCTTAATCCCCCCTCCTACTTTCCTACACATGAGAAGGTGGCAACATGGGAGCTTCCGGCCTAATATGGCTTCCAAAGCTGACAATGTTCTTAATAAGTATCACAATTATTCTGTGTCCTTCTAGATCAGGGGTCCCCAAACTTGGCAGCTTTAAGACTTGTGGACTTCAACTCCCAGGATTCTCCAGCCAGCATATGTTTGAAGAGTTTTGTTCTAGATGTTGCTGAAGGACAATTCATCTGAATTAAGGATTCTTCACCTCTAGGCCTGCTGGGAGCTGTTGAGGTACAAACAAACATCTGTGGGGAAATGGGTTCCTTACACTTTTTAAAAAGTAAATCTACAGTAAAACATAAACCCCTAAATTTATTTTATTTAGAGAAATAAGGAAATCCATTGGAATCCAAAGCGGCTGCAGATGCAAAGAGCAGCGTCAATAAAAAGTTTAAATGAGCAGAGTAGGAGGGCCTGGGAGGAAAAATTGGTTGTTTATTTGCACTTTTTATATGGTACCAATGGCCCTTGTGATTGGCATTCTCATTATTTGTGATTTTCTGTATCCGCCAGTGAGACGTGGAGTTTCGACCTTTCTATATCTGGAATCTATATTTGGAATCTAAAGTGCGCATGCCCAAGATGGTGTCGGCTGCTTAGAACGCTGTGAGACGATGACAGCATCTTTTTCCATTTGGTTCTTTTTGGGGCCGCTTTGAACAGCTATGGCCCCAGGTTCTGATGAGGGAGTGCTCCACCAGCCAAAAGAGGGGTTTTTTGCCCCTGGGAAC
>JANHZT010003398.1:87575-103983 GCA_032468215.1 Stegonotus admiraltiensis | reverse complement strand
AGGTTGGAGACCCCTGCTATAGGTTATGATTTACACATGTCCATGCCTGTGTTCAGATATCATGCCATGCCTAAACCAGTTATACTTCAGTCACACAATATGTTTGTATTCATACAAATCCGCATGTTGTGATGACGCACATACTCACATTCATTTCTCTCTCACATAACATTTCTACACAAATGCAGACACAATTACAGTTCCATGCCTGAGAATCAGTGTAAAAAGGAGGACAAAGACACAGTAATGTTTTTCAGTGGCATCAGTTGACTCAGAGAACTGTGCCTGCCCCTGAGTTTCTTCACACATGGGCTGCTGCCTGCCTGCCTGTCGCTTGATGACTGCCATCATTTCTCACCAAGGGATGGAATGTATTTGTTTGTTTTTAGAAGGCTTCAGTTCTGCCTGACTGGTAATCTCAGGGTGGCCCGAAGTCGTGAACAGAATGAAATCCAACCCCCAGAGGCTAAAAGCGGCAAGCCAGAACCAGGCGTAAATCTTTTTTCAGCCGCTGCATTTCATCTCTTGAATGGCGTGCTGAGAGCACACTCCCCCAGATGGGCAGGGCTGGATAGAACTTGCATTGAAATTTGATTTTACCATCTACACTGCAGTAAAATTAATTGCAATGAACTCTGTATAATTAACCCAATTGCTTCCCAAGGATTTAATTTTTTTCCTCTTTGTGTTACATGAGGAAGTTCTATTTAGTTGCAGCCCTGAATGCGTTAGGGTTTGTTTGCCTTTGAGCAAAAGATAGAGAGAGAGAGTGTGAGAGACAAGAAGACAACATAAAATACTTAAAAGGATTCAGGTTTATTTTATTTTACTTTACTTTATTTTACTTTTATTTATTTATTTATTTATTATTTGTCTGTCTGTCTGTCCGTCCGTCCACCCATCCATCCACTCAATTTACTCATGGCAACTCCAGATAGCTTACAAAGTTTTAATTGTGAATATGGTATCTTTCTTGTTTGGGCCATCAATAGATTTGTATATGTGTGTGTGTATATCTGTTTCTCTCTGTTTGTATGTATGTGGGTATACTACTTTCTTCCTAAAGAAAACAATATGTGAGATGTACAGGGCAATTTAATGAGATATGTTTCAGCATTACCTTTTGACAGTGCTCTGCTGACAGAGCTATGGTGTCTATCACTGAAAGCCTTCCAAAATAGGAACTTTAATGCCAACCTAAATAATAGAACACTATAGAAGGAAAAAGGTGAGGGTTTGCTGTGAGAAGAAGATTTCAGATTTATGTTCTCCTTTGTTTAGAAGTGAACTCAAAAGTTAGGCTCTCCACAAGAAGGCATCCTGAACCTGGTAGCCCTCCAGAGTTGTTAGATGACAGCTCTTTGAATGTTCCAACTGGGGACTTGGGAATTCTGGGAATTGTAGGCCCAACAAATCTGAAAGGGGCCAAATCGAGGCAGGCTTCTCCAGAGATGTCTTTCCAAAAACACTACAGAAGAACATACTGTAAATTCTAGCACATGGATTGTATGGATGCAAGCTCCTGCTCCTGAACTCTTAAGGATTTTTGAAGGTTAAAGCAAACCATCTCCACTGAGCCAGAAAACCTGAAAAACTGACCCAAGTGGGAGATATAAATTAAGGTTCTCTGGCTCATGCCCATGTCTAGGTAGCTCATTTAGTTCCTTGCTTTTAGAGGCAACATGGATTGGTACATGGATGACTGTGGGAGTGAGAAGCAGGCCAAATGATAAACTATATGTGATGACATTGTCATACAAGTGTTGGAACCTACAAACAGTAAATGAATCAGACATTACATACATACAGTAAATACAGTATACAGTAATCGGACATTACCTACATACAGTAAATGAAACACTATCATATAAAATCGCAGCTTTTATATGATAGCATTACTAGGCAGGGGATACCCTTCGAGTATCATTATGCTTTGCTGAAAACGTAACTGCCTCAGTATTTATTTATTTAGAAAATTTATATTGCCACCTATTCGCACAAGGTGACTCAAAGTAGCTTACAGGAATATAAAATAAAAAACATCATTAGAGAGAGGGAGCCACCACAGAGAAGGCCCTTCTTCTGGGTCCCACCAGGTATATCTCCCTGGGGGATAGGACCTGCAACATTCCTTGTATTCAGACAGGAGAAAGGTTTCTTTGAGATACCTTGGCTTTTATAAGCTATTTACTCTTTTCTGGGCTGGAACCAGAGAACCTCTATAACCTAACCTTGGCACTTTTAAGCCTGGAGGACTTTAACTCCCAGAATTCCCCAGCCAACAAAGCTGAAGATTGGAGACCCCTGCTCTATATTATTTTGGACACAATCACTTCATGATTTCCAGTCTTCATGGTATGCTCATTAGAAAGATGTATGAGTGAAGGATCCATTCATAAAAAGGAAGAAGGAAAGAGAATAGCAATCCCTAGTTTTTAAATGAAGACAATGAGCACATTGAGGTAAAGGTAAAATGTACTTTGTTTACAAGTGAGCAAGCTGTCAGAAAGCATTAGAACGAAATCTTGCATGATTTTTAAAAAAAAATAGAATAAAATTCTGTAGTACAACGGTCTATTTCAGGTCTACTTTGTGGATGTTGCTTGCTGTCTTACTCAGCACTTGGTAAATGGTCAGAAAAGTTTTTCTTCTCTTAACAGATTTCTTAAGAGAAGAGTTTAATTAAAAATTAACTAGAAATCCCCCATGCCTGCTATAGGCCCATGAAAGCTAAATGATCATGACTAGGATGCTACCCATTTTTCCTGGAATATTTTAATACTTTGGAAATGAAACTATACATCCTCTCTTTCAGCTCCTTGTGCCTGCTTTAATTTGAATTGGTAGATTAGATTTCCCAGCTGATTCACCAAATTCACCAAAGCCTGGCAAACTGCAGAGATGTTTCAAAATGCAGGCATCTAGTTTGTTTATTTGGGGTTCCCTGTCCCACCAAACGTTTCGTTTTTGAGTTATGACCATTTCTGGCTGGTGCAATTAGCAGTAAATAGCTGTTCACAGCACGGTGCTGTAATGGGAAATGAGGTTAGAGTTTAATGACTACCATAAGTTAGAACTGGGTTCAAACAGCCATCCTGTTTAGCTCGGCTGTACAATTGCAGCTCTGTCTTTCAGAACTTTGCTGGGTACATAAAAGAGGCAAGGCCTTGGCTTGGCTGCAAAGAAATGTTATTACAGTACTTTCCCTCTACTGTGCTCTTAGTTTTGTAAAGGAATGGCTGTGTGAGGCAGGCAAAGAGAAGATTAACTCTTATTAACTGCTGCCTGTTGTCCAAAGGCATCTCAGACTGTGGCTACCTCACTTTTCATAAGTTCCTTGTGGGTGTTATTAGTATTTTAGCCGTTCTAAAAGTTATTCAAATGGACAAAGATGGCACAGGGAAGTCATCTAGAGATGTTGAAACCGTTGTTATGGAATCGGATCGTGAAAACCAGGATTAAAGAGCCTGGAATGTTGCAGTCCTTGGGCTTCACTGCCACATAGATCTGCTGCTTAGGTTGCCTGTGTGATGCAGTGATTTGCTTGTAGGATGATAGAAAACCAAATGAAAAGAACTGCCATCAGATGTGGTTGCATATTGCGTATTTATGATAGAATATTTGGAGGCCCGGAGACGAAAACATAAGAAGAACGATTGCAGAAAATAAGTATGGCTTGTCTAGACAAAAGAAGGACTACTGGTGACATGATAGCACTATTCCAGTATTTGAGGGGCTACCACAAAGAAGAGAGGGTCAACATGTTTTGCAAAGCACCAGAAGCCAAGAAAAGAAACAATGGATGGAAGCTAATCAAGAAGAGAAGCAACCTGGAATTAAGGATAAACTTCCTAACAGTGAGAACAAATAACCAGTGGAACAGCTTCCCTTCAGAAGTTGTGGGTGCTTCATCCCTGGAGGTTTTTAAGGAGAGACTGGACAGCCACTTATCTGAAATGGTATAGGGTCTCCTGTTTGAACAGGGGGTTGGACTAGATGATCTCCAAGGTCCCTTCCAGCTGTATTCTGATTGGTTGATTGAGAAGAGTGAGAGGAGTGAGTGACAATCAACAATCAAGAAAATGTTTGAGAGGAAGAAATGGGTCAGATAAACATTTAACTTCAACTACTGACTATTGGTCATGTAGAAACAAGATCCTCTTACTATAAGATACAGCAGGGGTGTCAAACTCAAGGCTCGCGGGCCAGATGCGTCACGTGCTGGCCCTGCCCCAATCCCAACCTGGTTTAGTGAAGGGGAAAAAAGTTCCAATACATCACATGATGATGCCATGACGCTGTGAGTTTAACACCCCTGAGATAAAGGAACAAATAAATTAGGAGCTCAAGAATTTAGATTCTTTGTTTGCATTGCAATTCCAGGCTTTATGTCTACAAAGACGTATCAGTAACCTAATCAAATTAGCTTATACATTATAATTTACATGTATATATCATTTGTTGTTGATTTCTGTCAGGCTACTTTACAGCTCTATGTCTCTCAAATTGGGGCACAATCATAAAAATTTTATTCCCTTATATCTCTCCATGTAACCAGAGGAGCAAGCTCCATGCATTTATTTTGCATATGCTCTAATTAACTTTCTAGTTCTTTGATTTGTTGGTTTCTTTTAACATTCTGGTTTTCCATCTAGGTATTTCCTCAGATTTGGGTGACATCAACTTGCTAATAATTTTTGGCCAACCACAGCCTGAGTTCAAGATCGCTTTTCATCGTTCAAATAATATTTCCTATTTTTTTATCTGATGGATCAGCTCAGTCAGTTCTGTTGCCTTGCATTGGAGTCTACCTTATAAAATTTCAGTTTATCTTTAAATTTTTTGAATCTCAATTCTAACTAGTGCATTCCTTTCAAAGGTAATAGTAATAATGGATAGTCTTCTACGGAACAGGTTCACTGAAAAATATATTCTGAAGAACCATACAGATGTGTGAGTATATATCCCAGCTATCCAAAAGAACCGCATTGTATGTAATCTCTTCAACAAGTGTCTCAGATGTTGCTACTTGCTTCCAGTGACAGTATTTTTTTGTTGTTGCTATAATGTATTCAAAAAAGAATACCTTTAATAACTGGACAATATTGTGGAAAACATGTATGCACATAAACACACATGGATTTTCCATGCACTATTGATCCTGATGTTACATTAAAACATGATGTTCACAGGAAATTTAGAAACGAGAGAGAACAACCACTACATGACGTGGAAAATTCGTTACAAACTATTTTACTCAGAACTCCATTTATTGAAAATGTGAGGCCTTTCCTTGGTAAAACAAACTGTGAGTAAATACTCTATCAAGCTTTTATTTGCACTTGAAAAAGTCCATAGTTTTTCCTTCAAAAAGCTATTCATTTTGTCAATCCTTCCAAGGTCTGGACATTTCTAGAGATTTCCACCTGCCTGAAAAATTGTCCTTTGGTTAAGTAAGTTCATGCATTCTCCAAGCCTTCAGATTATTCTACAATTTTGAAAATCTTCAGCTTACATTCTCTCCTTCAGAAGTTACATGCCATGCTGTAAAGTAAATCTGGATTCCCTTGCCATCCCCATCCACTGAATTGGGGAAAAACAAAATGAACCACGATTAGGACATGAGAGATCATGTAGATATCTCCTTCCCAAGGCTTTTCCTTTTTAAGCTATAAAGAAAGTTTGAAAAGAATGGTGTAGAAAGGCCTCTGCGTTGCTCATACCAGTTTCAGCACAACTTTGTACAACAAACAGCATGCCACATAATTTTCCTCATGAAAACCAAGGAGGCCCAGAGCTGGGGAAGACGGAGTGAGGGAGTTGGTCTGCAAAGTGAAAAATTGAGGGCTCAGCCAGCTGAATATTCCGGGAAGGTGAGGTCTCCAGTTTCAAAAAACCAAGGGGGTGGGCGGTGGGCAACAAGAATGTGCTCTTTCGATGTACAAGCAGAGTTGTGTGGCTGAGGGTCAGCAAAATTTAAGAATCCAGTACGTCCAATAATTGAAAATCTGGACAGGTTCAACCAGTATTTTTAACACTGCACAAGTGTTTGGGATTTCTTCTTTTTTTAAACTTTGATGGTTTTTCCATTTTTTGTGGGAATGTGCAGGCCAGCTCCTTTCCATGCCCTGCAATATTTGTTTCTCAGAAAGCTTTGGGAGTGTGTGGCTAAGCCCTTGCCTGTCTTGTCAAAGGATGTGGGTGAGGAAGGACTATGCTGGATCGAGATTCTTTTGTGGGTCGCTGGCTGGCTGCTCACCAATCTAGCATTTCTGTTGTAATGGACTCCACTCTTTTGCAACCAAGGAAAACAGCTGCATGAAGGTTTCAGGCCCAATGAAGATATTAGCCTAGAAAATACTCATTGCTGCTCCTCAGGCTGGGTTTTGCAAACGAAGCCAAAATCACTTACTGCGCATTAACTCTCCTTTTCAACCATATTTCCTTCAACCCACACGGAAAGTGGTTAAAGAATTGACATTCACACACTGTTTTAAAATGGAAGCTTGGGAATCAAGAAGGAATGTAAAATTCTACATTGCTGATTACATTTGTGATTATTAGTGGTCCACATCAGGGGTTTTCGATCTCAGCAACTTTAAGATGTGTAGACTTCAACTCCCAAAGGGATTTTAATTCTTTTTAATTTCAGTCCTAAAGTTGCTGAGGTTGAGAAACACTGGTCTATGTTATTCTGAAAACAAAGATGAGGCCTATTGCAGGAGAAACTTGAAACTACAGAAAGTCCTAAATTTATATCGGTTCGTTTAATGACCATTCAAAGTTACAACAGCACTTTAAAAAGTGATTTATGACCATTTTTCATAATTACTACCTTTGCAGCATCCCCATGGTTATGTGATCAGAATTCAGGTGCTTGGCAATTGTTCATATTTATGTGGTTGCAGTGCCCTGGGATCACATGATCCCTTTTGTGACCTTATGACAAGTATAGTCAATGGGGGAACTAGATTCATTTAACAATCATGTTACTAATTTAACAACTGCAATGATTCACTTAACAACTGTGGCAAGAAAGGTTGTATCATGGGGCAAAACTCACTTAACAAATTTCTCACTTAGCAACATAAATTTTGGGCTCCATTGTGGAGGACTACCTGTATCTGGGTTTCATAGTCACATTCATTTGGATAAAAAAAGTCAGGTTTGATTATAATTTGTCGTACGAGATTGTTATTGCGACTTCCAGAATCTTGGAAGTTTTTGATGCTTTCTATTCAGGTTTTTCAAGTAAAAATGCAGATTAAGGAGCTCTGCTATAGAGATTAACATATGCTCCTCTGGATCTGAAGACGGCAACACATCAAGAAATTGAAAATTTACAAAATGTTTACAGGACAATCTAATATGTGCCAGCTCAAATATAAGTTTCATCTCTTCAGTGGAGCTGAATGATCTGGAAACTTACACAAGCTGCCACCTTACACAAGCTGCCTTATTATGAGGCAGCTCATAAAAAATTAAACAAAAGTAGAATAAATAAAACAACAAACCTCACAACAACAAAAATCCCAACGAGAGTGCCACAACATCACACAGACTCCTGAGCTCTTACGTTTGATGGACTCGCTTCTATCATAGCTTGGGTAAAGAGCCAGGCCTTCATAGTCTGCTAAAAGGCTGATAGGGTGGTAGGGTACGTTGGCCCAAAAGAAGAGCATCCAAGCAAGTTTTTGGCTTGAAGTTGGCATTGGTTTGCTTCCTTCCAAAAAATGTTCTACAGCTTTGGAATGCCTTGCTTTCAAAAGCTGGTGTTTATGAGCCTTTTGCTTCGATATGTAAAAGAATGGCAACTTCAGTAGAAGGCCTCCATCTTGTTCTTAGCTGTCACCTGTCAGTATAATTGTTCTTATATTGGCTTGTGCTGCTGAAACATCTGCAGCAGGGAGAATGATGCTCTTTGCCCCATTTGTGTACTGACATCTTGAACTCCGTAATGACATTCTAGCTTCTACCAGACTTCCATGGCTGGATAGGTTAAGAAGCACTATTATATAATTCATCTAGAAATGGCCTTGGAGTTCATTCTCGGGAAAAGCAGCGAAACAAGTTCTGAACCTTGAGGCCTTCCATTCAGGTCAACTGGCAATTTTGTCACTTCTTTATCTACAAACTGGAAGAGCATCCTGTGTATTCAGAAAAGCTGTTTCTAGCCTTATTAAATAAGGAAAACTGAACAGCAGTCTCTTAGACTTTAGCAACTGAAGGCAGGTGTAGATTTTGGTTGTCTCCGATGAAGGAGTTGTTAGCATTACCTAATTTCCAAGACTGATAAAAATGGGCGCATTTTACACCCTGCTGGGGCATGAAAAAATAGTCTCTCAACATAAAGTTAATGCAACGAGAAACTTAGATGTTGTAATAGCATCCTCTAGTGTTCACTCTCCTGAGCTTTCCTTATTTTTGAAAAAGGAAATACCGGTAATCATTCTTAAGGTTGCCACAGAAGATTGTTTGTCTGCATATGTGCAAGCGCTATCAGATCTAGGCTGCAAAAACCCTGCAGCGCAGGATGGCAACCGAGACACGCGTCTATCTCCACCTTTTGCTGCCGTCCAGGGATCGTCCTGAAGAGGTTTGCAGCCGAGATCGGGCAATCTCGCCGGGACTTTGTTTCTCCCTTGTCTCTCGAAAGAGCCGTCGCAATCCTACGCGCTTGCCCCGTGGCAATTTTGCACCGCTGCTTTCTTGAAGGTGCGGCGGCGCCGTCATGCTGGGGCCTCCCTTCGGAGGCCTCGAAAGTCACGTTGCGAAAGCGCATTGCGATCCGGTAGAAGGCCTCCGAAGGGGAGACTCCCAGAGAAACGCCTGCGGGGAAGGAGAGATACCGGTATTGTGCGAGAGCACCGAAGTTATCGGCGCTATCCAACTTGGGCAGCTTTAACACTTGTGGACTTCAACTCCCAGAATTCCCCAGCCAGCCAGCCCTAAAATTGCTACAATTGTGATGACCCTATGCGGTTTAGGGAATTCTGGGAATTGAAGTCCACAAATCTTAAAGCTACCAAGATTGAATATTCCTGATGTAGATAGCGTGCTGGCTGAAGCATTCTGGGAATTGAAGTCCACCCATCTTAAAGTTGCTGAGGTTAAGAAACACTTTTTCTTCTTCCCTCCCAACGAACCATCCCATAGCATCCCATGTCTTTCTCCCCCTACTTAAACTCGCACACAAACAGGTTATAAATGTTGAACAATTAATGTGACTGGGCAAAGGAGCTCAGCAGAGATTATTGGGTAATTAATATTATTAATAATAATTGCAGTTACCCGATAGGAACCAAATTTTATATTATGGATCTAAATGCATTTAGTAAACCTGCATGAATGCTCATACAAGCTATGGTAAAATAAAATCAAAATGGTGGCAATAATTCTGATTGAAGTGATGCCTTTTTTGTTGTTGCTGTATGTGTATGTTTAATTTTTAATATGTTCAAAATAAAAAAACTTTTTATAAAAAAAAAGAAGTGATAGCTCTATTTCTCGTAGGACAGATGGCTAGAGTTTTGATTGCATAGCTGTAGTTACCATCTTGCCTTTTTGAACCAGAGCTTGCAGATACCCATGTCCCTGTGTTATACTTGTTGCCTATCCTCATTGGTTTCATGCTATTTGAGAAATTTTGCATTTAGTCTGGGCATGCTTTGCAGGGAGCTTTTTTTAAAAAAAAATAGGTAGCAGTACCTAGTTGATGTCTGGCTGCGAAAAGGATAATTTATTGGGGTTGGAACAAAGTTAATACTTGGATAGGAAACTACTAGGGGATATCAGGACCAGAGATTAGACTGAGAAGTTGCAAAAACAAATTTGAGAGAAAAGCAGCAGCAAATCAATTGTGTATTGTTAACCAAGATAATTATTTGCATCTATTTATGAAGCCATCAGGAAGAGCCAACCTCTGTTTCAGAGTCTTTATCATTGTTATTGATTTTTCTTGTAATTTAAATTGAAAGGTTGCTGTAGAGACTAATAGGTGTGTTAAAACTTTACTTATTTATTTTATTTATTAATATCCCACCAGTATTATTTTTATTTAAAAATTCACCGGGAAGCTCCAATTTTATTTGCACATTTTATTTGCACAATGCACACCCTATCTTGTTCTCAGCCCATTATTTAAATAGACTTATTCTACACTTTTCTGTTCCACAAATCTAATTTCCTTAAGCCCCTGATGCCAATGCACTGCGTTTCCTGTCCTTGAAAGAAAATGTGTTATATGTGACATGACAAAACCAGTTGTCCTGGAAAATTTCCTTGGTCGGTTAAGGTCAACATGGAAGAGGTCATGTTAACTTGGATTAAAGAGGAGAGAATACAGGTTGCAGTGTCAATGCTATTTTGACCAAATCAGCATCCCTGAAGCCCAGGGCACCCTCTTTCCCCAACATACAGGTAGTCCTCAGCTTATGACCACATTGAGCCCAAAATTTCTACTGATAAGTGAACCATTTTTAAATAAGTTTGCCTATTTTATGACCTTTCTTGCCACAGTTGTTAAGTGAATCATAGTACTTGTTAAATTAGACAAACCGTTGTTAAGTGAATCTGGCTTCTCCATTGACTTTGTCAGAAAGTTGCAAAATTGGATTACATGACCCCAGGGCACTGCAACCGTCATAAATATGAGTCAATTGCCAAGGGTATGAATTTTGATCACATGAACATGGAGGTCCTACAATGGTTGTAAATGTGAAAATTGGTCATAACTTGCTTTTTTCAGGGCCGTTGTAACTTTGAATGGTCACTAAATGAACTGTTGTAAGTCAAGGACTACCTGCAAAGCCAATAGCAGCAAGGGTGAATAGCTCACTCCTAGGCTGGAGTGAGAATGCAGCGTATTGATACAACGTTCTGGGTACAGGTCATTGGTATCAGTCCACTGTTTTCCTGGTCCCCCTTTTCCAGCTGGTTTTAGGGGTTTGCTGATGCTCCCATGCTTTTGTGTAGTCTGTTGTTTAAACTTTGTGTAACTGTCAGCCTCAAAGGGTTGATTTTGCTCCAGCTACTCTCTTTGATACCAAATAAGACTTGATGTGAGATAAATAGAATGGAGGACTCTGTATGCCATCTTGCACTTTTGAACAAAAGGTGGGGTATAAATATGAATGAATGAATGAAACAAACAAACAAACAAACAAATATTGGACACACTTCAGAATGAGTTATTGGCTTTTGCTTATTAGGTGACAAAGTCAGTGGTGGGTTGCCCCCCGGTTCGCACTGGTTCTATAGAACTGGTAATAAAACTGGCAGGAGGCTCCGCCCACCGACCCTGATGTCATCAGAACCCTCCTGTGCATGTGCAGAAGAGTGTGCGCACAGCCCTGTTGCGAACCGGTAGTAAAGGTAAGTAGAACCCACCCCTGGACAAAGTAATCATATTCCCAGTTGGCTGACTATATGAGGTGCTTGCAATCCTGAAGAAATTTCAAATTCCAGGCTATCCTGGAATTTGTTTTGGGGTTTTTTTTGGCTGCTGGAGACCCACCGACCCCAACCTCCCCTGTTGAAAATCAGCAGCGTACGGTAGCTTTTCACCGTTTTGAAGTTACGACCTGATGAAAGTGGCATTATCAATTCTAATGTGAAGATAACACGTTGGAGAAAAAAATACAAATGTTAGGGGACAAAGTGGCTGTGCCTAGTTCGTACCCCTTAGTGATCAAGAACTTGTCCATAGATCGCCACTGCAGCTCCCATCCTTCCCCCAAAACTCAGCTGTGGCTTTTGCCCAACAAAAGATTGCCCATCCTTTCCTTTAAGAGGAGCCAGTGTGGTGTTAAAATGCTTGACTAAGATCTTCCAAACTGTATAAATTTACTTCTGGCTCAACCATGAAGTCCTCATGAAGAATTGAGTGGGTAATTGAAGTCCTTACAGAAGGCTTCTCAAATTCTCTTGGGGAGTTGCAGAGTCCAGGGGGAGATGTGAAGAGCCCCCTTTTAATTGTATCTTGTTGAAATAAAACCATCTTTATCAAAATTGTTACAGGTAGTCCTGTTAACAACCACAACTGAACCCAAAATTTATGTTACTAAGCGAGACAGTGGTTAAGTGAATGTTGTCCCATTTTACGACCTTCCGTGCCACAGTTGTTAAGTGAATCACTGCAATTGTTAATTTAGTAACATGGCTGTTAAGTGAATCTGGCTTCTCCATCGACTTTGGTTGTCAGAAGTCTGCAAAAGGCAATCACATGACCGCGGTACACTGCAACCGTTATAAATATGAATCAATTGCCAAGCATCTGAATTTTGATCACATGACCATGGGGATGCTGCAATGGTCGTAAGTGTGAAAAACAGTCATAAGCCATTCTTTTCGGTGCCGTTGTAGCTTTGAACTGTCACTAAACAAACTGTTGTAAATTCATTACCTGTACTGTTCATTTGTGTTCATGTTGTGCTTGGCTTTTTAAGGGAGTTGTGTAAATTAAGAGAACACTAAAGCCATGTGTATTGGCACAATGTTTAGGAACTTCAGTTTTAGGGTAAGGATTTACTAGAATTATGTAATGAATATTTCTCAGGTTGACTAAGTAGCAGATCTCCAGAATTTCAGCATGCAACCTATCCACAAATGTTGGAGTTTGAACTTGGAATGTTGCTCCATGGAAACCTTGGCATGTATTGATTGTTTCTTGTATACCTTAGTTTTTCTTTATCCCATCCTTTCACTAGGAAGTTCTTTGTGATGCTTGCAGTACTCCTGTTTTTAATCTTCACAATGGATAGATTGCACTTAGGTGGCCATATCATGGTTGAGCAGAAAGATGAGCCTGGATCTTCTCAATTGTTTTCATGCCACTTTGCTGCTTGGAACTTGGTTCTCATTCCAAGTAAGACTGTAACACCTATTTGAGTCCAAATTGGCCCTCAAAACTTTTCAATCTCACTTTACTATCCAAATTAAATCGATAATTCTAAACAAGATGTGCCATAAATAAAGTATGACCTAAAACAAATGAGAACTGCAGCAAAGTCTTCACTGTGTTATCACCTAACACAGGGGTCGGCAACCTTAAACACTCAAAGAGTCACAAAGGTCCTAACCGGAAGCCCCCGTTCAATTCTGGAGCCGACTGGAAGTCTGGTTCCTCTACCATAGAGTCTCCTCCTAGTGTGGCATCCTTTTTCCTCTACCTGTCCTAACCCAAAGCCCTATCAATTGTGGAGCCAACCAGTAACAGGGAGCTGCAGCAGAGGGATGAAAGAGCCACATGCGGCTCCAGAGCCACGGGTTGCTGACCCGACCTAACAGGAATCATCCTGGTTCAAAGAGCCTCTTAGCCCACCCAGCCTTTTCCTATAATTCTGTAACCACCAAGCAAGCAGTCTAAATGAAAGTATCCATCTTAATATGAAAATCCACATTTGTATTTTTAGAGTCAGCTGATCAATTCCTAAAAGAGTGATTTAAGTTTTGGTGTAAAAGTCAGTGCCAAAAAAATATCAGTCAGGCTGCAGAGTGAAAGGTTTGTAGGCTTACTTCTTCCAACTACTTTCCGTCTGAAGTATATTAAGTTGCATGTATATGACCCAGAGAGGCATTTCTATCCTCCCAGGGTGGAATAATGACTGTTTGGAAACAAACAGGCCTACAATCTGTGCTGGGCTTGGTTCCTATTACCACATTAATGTGGAAATTAGGAAAAAAATGTCCCTACAGAATTTTGTATAATGGTGTGTTTGCGGGATAGCTGGATATAACTTTTTTTAAAAAAGTTATAAAGCTTAATGCATTTTATGAGGAAGGCTGCCACACATTAAGAAACTCAGAGTAGTAGAAGAGGTGATCAGAATGTAAAGGAGGTGATCAGAATCAGGTGAACAACTTAACAAAACGTTAAAGGAGCACCCTCCAGAGTTGGGTCTAAGGCAACTTCCCATGGCCAACTCTCCTCTGCCAACTCACCGTTGGACAACTCACCATGGCCAACTTGCCACAGGACAATTTGTTGTGGAACAAGAGTTATACTAATATCAAAGAAATGGTGGAATATAATTATTAAAGAAAGGATGCCAAAAGAGGGACAAAATAAAATGTGAATGGCAAAAATTAAAATAATTTTAAAAATAATTTTAAATAATTACATTGAATTGTTGAATTGTTTCATGGCAAGTTGGTCATGATGAATTGGCCTGTGGCAAATTGGCCATGGTGAGTTGGCTGTGGCAAGTTAGCTGTGGCCAACTGACCACGGCCAATTTGCCACGAAGAGTTGGCCACTGTGAGTTGTCCCATTCTGCCAGAGTGATGAGGTGCTAAAGTTTTAGGCTGGCGCCCAGGAAGCTGATTCAAACCCACCCTTAAGCATGGACACATGCTGTATGACTTTCAGTTACAGACTCTTTCTCAGCTGAACCTACTTCACATATTTTTTTGCTGTGGGGAAAAATAAGAGGGAGTGCTGTGTACGGAGTGCTGCCTGGAGCTCTTGAACAAAAAGCAGGATGTAAATCTAATAAATAAAATTAAGCGGTTCAAATTCATTACCCATTTTTTAAATACAAGTCACGGGTTTCTTTCTGTCATTTTAGTGAAACACTCCAGATACAGCAAAATCTGTTGCTCCTATAGAGCTTTATGCAATGGAGAGTACCAGCTTTCCTATAAATCTTGTCTAGGAGCCATAACATTGCATTGCGTTTGTTACCTCGCCCAACACCTGCTGACTTGACAGTCTGCAAAGGAAACATCTGTTGTGAAATCCTATAGATGGCTCTTTTTTAAAAAAAAAAACAACCCACAAAATCCTCTTCTTTCGCAAATAACTGCATCATACGGCGGTATCTGGATGTTTGGCTTTTTCAGGAGCAAAAATAAGTGGAAATGAATTATCAATCACTTTGATTCAATTCTCTGCATCCTGTGACGTGAATTGTGATTCTCAGCTTGCTGTCCTCAATTCTTATTTTTTTCTTTTCATTCAGGTACCGGTTTGGCTTTCTTTTATGTCCACATACTGTAAACAGTGGCCAATATGATGGCTGCTAAAAAGTGCAGTTGCTTTTCATAGAAAGACATTAGTTTAGTTTGAGATGGAAACAAATATAATTGAGATAATTGAAAGGCATCTTTCTGTCTTTGAAACAGCCAAGCCTAGATCCCTTTTTATGAAGCTTATAACTGTTAGGTAAGAATTACAAATAATGTAAGTAGGGACATGTACTCTTGAGTGTTCAAGAGCAGTCTCCTCATACCTATTTTGACATAATTTTTGAATATTCATGTATACATAACCAATCATTGCAAATGTTGCAGTAACCAAAAGTATTCAATTATATCTGTGGTCTTAAGCAATTTTGACATTACTGTAGTGATGTTGCAATGATTGGGTATTGGAACTATCACCCAAAAATGGAAACATAGGACAACTTCACAGCTTTAAACAGGAATGTCTATGGAGATTCTCAATCATCCAGGTCATGGTTGGCTCAAAGATGCTTTTTCCAAAAGGCAACTGGACTTTGTTTTGTTTTGTTTTCCTTTGAAAACATTTTGCCTCTCATCCAAGAAGCTTCTTCAGTTCTCTTTAAATAAGAATAAAGAAATAAAGAAAAAAGAATAAAGAAAGTGTAGGCAGGAGATCTCCAAGCGAAGGTTTGATCTGTCAGAGTGAGAGAATTGGGAATATATCTTTTTTTGCTGGAAAGGCCAAGATGGAGTAACTGCTACTAAATTATTGATACTCATTTTGCGGTGAGAACAAGAATTGACTAAAGACGTTAACCTAGGTTTCAAAGTTAAGGTAGCTTGTCCTGATATGACTTAATTTGATTCCTTCTGCAAACATTTTTGAAAAATTACATCTGTGCTGTTCTGTATCATCCCCACTTTTCACTGAGTCGTGTTATATTTAAATACATAAAAGCAGAAGAGACAAACAAAAGAACTTCCAAATCAAAAGACAGTTCAACAAAACTAGTAGATCCCTTTAAATTCTCCCCAATTATTGAGATTACACTTTAATCTGTTTCTGAAGAACAACAATATGAAAAGAGAACATTCACAATAGTATGCAACAAATATAAAAATATTTTACAGTCCATTCTAATTATGTGCTAAGGTCTCTCACTTAGCAGTCATATGTCTTTTAGTGGGCATTCACAGTGAAGCTATGGATTCAATGGCAAATTCGAACTTCAAATAAGAGAAGCCAGAATAACTCATAACATTAAAATGTTTAACTTCTGCCCTCTTATTCAAAACATTCTTAATCATTACAATGGGAATTATGGCAACTTTCTTGCTACCTTTTTCAGAAATAGAGTCATCTATTATAAAAGGTAATGTACTAGTTGTTCCCGACTCTAGGGGGCGGTGCTCATCTCCATTTCAAAGCCAAAGAGCCAGCACTGTCCGAAGACATCTCTGTGGT